>JACXSJ010002065.1:0-59506 GCA_014851325.1 Pentalonia nigronervosa | reverse complement strand
GTTAAGTGATTTTGGAATAGGTGGAGCACATGTTTCGATTTTTCGAATTCGTTGAACTGTACGCTTTAGTTGATTTAAGCTCGGTAGTTGTCCTGCCACGCTCTGTGTAATCTATAATATTATGTAAATTATTGTCTAATAAAATTATGGTTATACAAAAATATGTAAGGAAATTTACTTCAGATGTTATAGTCCCCACGACACAGTGAGTTGTTAGTTGAGTATTTTTTTCAGTGTCTTTTAATTTTTCGATGGTTTCTTTTGCCTCAATTTTGCCTATGTCGGGAACGTGATTATGATTAGTTGTACGAAGAACAACTTCACCAAATGAGTGTAAACGTCCACGGCATTTTTTTGTGGTGTATTCCAAACACCTCCAAATATTTTTTTCTGTTGTTTCACGTTCTTTTTGGAATAAGAATGATTTATATTTTAATATTATTCCACCTTTTTGGCTGGTAATATACTCCATACTGCAGGCTGTCTGTCGTGTTATATTGCCAAACTAATACTGTCATGTACGGGCCGTACACGAAGCAAACAAATTATTGTTATCTAGTAACTAATCTTGCAAATAATAAATATTGCGATAATAATGACGCGCGAGATTATTGATGTGCTATAAAATGAACCGCGACGTTATTTCCGCGATATTATTACCGCGACAATATTGTTGCGATAATTTGACGGAACACCATAAATTACATATATTATCAGGTATAATTCATGATCACATGGGTAATATTTTAATATATCATATACAGCGGTCGGCGCTTATTACACTCTCGCTTTGGGACCGGACCGTTTGAGTCCATCGATCGAATGCGTCGATAGGGCGAAAGACCCAGAAAAATATTAAAAAATAAACGCTTATTTACTTAAAAAATATTTGTTAAGATTTCAGCTACGGTAGAACCTGGGTTGTCCGATCTAATTGGACCGCACATAGTCCCGGATACGTGAAAGATTCAATACTGGAAATTGTCGTTTTAATAATCGCTTTGTATCTATACGTATATTATATACATCTTGATATATATTTAATTCATATTATTACAGTCAAACTTAATTAACTCGAAGTGAAGGAACCGGAAAAAAGGCCGAATTGTCCAAATAAAATTTCAAAATATGTATTTTTTTAAAGCAGTACAATATATATATATATATATATATATATATATATTAATTCCTATGTATTTATTATAATATGTAATAAAAAATATTTACTATTTATATATTATATAATGTATAATTTTAAAAAAGGTATGTTTATAAACAAAAATTAGATTAGAAAATTATTTTAAAAAGGATAATGAATCGTTGTCGTGTAGTAAACCAGTTGGATAAACCACTTATCGGTAACGATAACACTAATAGCCTTGTTTTCGAAAGTAAATGTACGTAAACGAGGGAAATATCATAACTTTATAATTATAAAAATCAAAACATCCAGTTATTCACGAAAATATTCGAGTTAAACAAGATTTTTTGCATTGTTTAAATAAGAAATTTTAGGGATCGGAGAAAAATCTCGAGGTATCGACAATATCGAGTTAACCAAGTTTAGCTGTTTATATATCACATTATATACATTTATTACATTATATACATATCACAAAAAACATACAAGTTTTATTATTATATATATTTAAATTACATTATTTAGAATTTATATTTATTAATTATTAGAGAACATATTGTACATTTATTAATTACATAGAGACATATTATACATGTTTGACATATATTTATGGTGTTTTTTTGACAAAATTATCGATTTTCATTTAAAGAAAAGCTGTAACGTTCAGATACCAGAACGTTCGGAAACGCCAAAGTTAAAAAAAGTTAAAACGCCGTAGTTCGGATAATCGAGGTTTTACTGTATTATGTAATTAAATGTATGATAATAAAATAATGCACTGGCATTTAATAGAAATAATTTCGTTTAATTAAAAACAAAATAGTCAAATATTGTAATGACCTAGGTACTTAGTAAATGGTTGATAAAAATCCATCCAGAGTTGATTGGATTTTCCCTTTTTCGGTCAACTTCATAATCATTTTCTCGTAGGCTACTTTATGTTGCTCGAATACGTCAGAATTGCCTCTTTGCTGAATTATTCATCTGGTGCGTAGAACCTGAAGTGTCTGCTTTGTTGATCGTGGTTCCTCATCGGTCCCTCTTCGTCACTAGCCACATTCTCTTTTCGCCGTTTTGACCGAATTTCACCATTGATGTCATCCTCGGTTATGACTTCAGTAGTTTGAGTTTTTTCGTCAGTGCCGATCAATTCATTGTAAAGTTCGGCTGATGGGTCGTGCGAACGGGAACTTCGAGTTTTTTTGAACCGAGAATGAAAGACTACCATGTCGTAAACATTTGTACATATTATTGTCTAATTTTTCAAATAACCCTATTAACCGGTGAGCGAGTCTAATAGACGATTTTTTTTCTGATAAAATTTAGTATACGCGCAAATTGGGACCAGCCCTTTTGAAAAGAGGACAATTAATTACGAGTCCAATAATCGGCGTCCACTGAATTATATGTTTCACATAAGTATACATAAATGCGTACTAAAATGTTTTACCACACACAAGCTAGCCAATTAGATATTATACTTCTCCCCGACCAACCTCTTTCCTAACTATATGAAACGTGCATAATATATATTATAGCTATTGACTTTTAAAAATACATTTATCCATTAGGAAGCAAACTCTATAAACTGTGTCCGTCTATAAACGTTTTTTTATTTCATTTTTCCATCCAAGTTTTAGTTAAACAAAAATAATGTTATATATTTAAATGACAATATAAAATTCGAGGATCGCTAATAAAGTGTTGGTAGTAGTTTTCCAAAATCATAATCCAGTAGAAGCCCCTTATTAGGAACACGCATAATCGATACAATCGCGTTAATGAAACGAAATGTATAGGGACGGACCGGTCGTATATTAAAAGTTGAAAATTAATCGGATAATTGAAACAAAGCATCGGTTATTTAAAACATTTAGGGCCGAGGTCAACGATGAAATCCGACAAGCCAATCAAACTCCCCGAAGTAATGTATGAAGATTGGACTGTTTAAAACGCCGAGACACTTCCATCAAGCAAAGAAATTTTGGAAGTTTTTAGCGTCCTCAGGAGAGCAATCTAGCACTGTGCAGACGAACAAGGCTTTGAGCAACATTATTCTTACGAAACCATGGTCATCAAGTTACTCGGCGCAAAAAAGTAAACGTCGATAAATACATATTTTATATAGCATATAAAATGATTTTTTTTTTCATAGTAGATACTTTTTTAAAATTAAACATTTTTTTAATTTTTTTTCATAATAAATAAGACCAATAGTTTATTAGAAACGGTTAATTGACACATTTCACCTTGGTCCAAATGTGTTCCTAATAAGCGGCTTCTACTGTACTTGAAGAATAAATAAATCGTTAATGGGGTCAAATACTGTGAAACATTCTGCGTATAATATATACGTGAATACATCCACGTGTGGAATTGTTGCCTTTATAATACAGAATAAAAATTACTATTAATATTATAACATAATATTATAATTAGAACTAGGATTTTTATGTAATTTGCATTGTTTTTCAAAGATAGATACATGATGCTTGTTTTATAACATATATGTTTCGTGTATTTTTGAATCGTAATAATAAACTTTTATTTAGAATTTTTTTTAATAATTTTAAATTTTTAGGTATTTAGGGGTTTTGGGGCATTTAACATTAAATTCGGGTTCTTTAAAATTGTATTCTAAGATTTTTGATGAAAAAAGTAACTTTATAACGTGATAACAAGGATTTTACTCAATTGAATATTATTAATTATAGTTTTTTGAACGTAAAAATCTATATTGCTGGTTGTGACGGAAATTAAATGAGAATAATTCTTATTTTAGATTATTAGTCCACATAGAAGATGAGATATTGTGCAGTCCAGCAAAACTTTTTACTAAATTTAAATAAAAAATATTTGTTGGTTTTAAATTAAAAACTTAAATGCATTTTGTAGGTGCGTTATTTTAAATGTTTAGGACATAAAAGCATTTTTATTAGATAATTTTCTGGTTTTTTTTAGGGCATACAATTTCCAGTACGTCGCGTGTATTGAACACCAATGTTAGTATGGTCATTCGACGGCGGGCTCAACCTATGCTGAAAAATAACTAAAATTAAAAATAAAAAAAAGAAAAAATGTATAATATTACATTATTATTATTATTATTATATGTTCACGTCTTACGGCACGGCGGCATATAAAGATTATGAGCCAAGAACAACAAACGAGAGATTAAAGTCGCACGCGAACACACAGACCAACAGACCGACAGACGCAAGCACAAAGGATAAAATCTCACACCTGAGGACGGTACATTCGTGTACACAGTCGACGTGTTAAGAAAGGAGAGGTGGAAAAACAAGTGATTAAAACGACAAAAATGCCGGACAGGATATACTGCAGCAGCAGCCAGCAAGCATTGACCGCCAGATGTTGGTTCCTGTAACAGTGTTGAGCACAGTAAGATAAATTTATCTGGGTGAATTATCTAGATAAATAATTAATTATCTTTTATCTTATCTAGATAAATTAAAAAATGTTTATATGATGTGCCATCTTAAATAAATAATCGCGTCATCTAAACTAAATCATCTAAATAAGTTCTTATTTTAATAATTGACAATTTTTTATTTTACAGGTAATTTCGTATAAGTACACTAAAGTTAAAAGTATTGTATTGAATTTTGTGCAATTATAAATCAGTATTATGAAATAGAAAAAAAATATCTTTATTTATCTAAATGAATTGTAATTATTTTTTCATTTTACTGAAATATTATCTCTGTATAGATCAAATTATACCCAATTATCTTTATCTTTAACTGGATAAATAATTAATTGACTTTGATCAATATTGATAACAGATAAAAACGGACGACTAAAAATAGAAAATCGATAAAAGTTAAACGTATGAAAACAATTATGAAAATCATATGGATAGTAAATAATTTAAGATTTGTTCGTGCCAGAACATTTCCAAAAATAATATTTTGAAAGAAGTCATTATATGGTCTAAAATAGTTTACTTCAAAAAATATTGATATTTTAAAAAATCTTATAAAGTAAACCACTTAACTAAGAAAATTGTTGTTACCATCGATTTTTTCTTATAATCAGATTTACAAATTAACTATTTTAAATTCTTCCAAAACAATTTGAAACAAATTCAAAATTTTTTATTTTCAGTTTTAAAAATTTAAAATATCGATAAGAACATAAGTCAGTTTTTTCTGTTACATTCTGTATATATATAATATATGCGTGTGTGTTTACCTATATAATATATTCGGGGGACTGTATATGAATCGCGTCCCAGTTATTCTTTGAGGTCATACTAATTGCCTCCCGAAATTTTTTTAACTTTCATAGATACCAATTGCGTCTCGTATATTATGAAAACTAAACAATATATCCCTTTCTATCTTTATACGTATAGTCCTACCGTCTGTAATAATTGTTACTACTATGCAGGAAGGTTAAAAATATTGTTTTTGTATTTTGTAATAAAATTGTAACTGTATAAAAAATATTATCGTTATTATTGAAAAATATATTGTTTTTGTATTTATTTTGTGATTTTAATTTTATAAAAATATTATAGTACCAGTAAAAATTTAAAAGATATTTTTTTTATAAATTTAAGTTTACTAATTTTTTTGATTGAAAATCTGCCATTGCTTGTTTTAAAAGTTATTCTTTATTAATTATCGAGATTGTGCAGTTGTTTAAGTGAATGCTACATTGTTTTAAATAAATATCAATTTATAACCTCTTCAGCGTATTGATGCATTGAAAAATGTTTGGATGTGGAGTATAAAACATCACGTTTAGCTTAGAATGACAAGCTTCATAACTCATAGTTCTCATAGTAGTAGCCAAGTATTCTGCCCACAATGAAGGCGGGAAAATAGATTCCGGTAGTATATACGTTTCTAATTTATAATCAGTGAATATATCAATTTTTTTCATCTAACGGTTTATTATTAAATCGTCCGTGAAACAGTTGATCACTTCGTCAGGATGGAGAAAAGGTAATCCAAAAAATTATTTAAAGTATTTACTTAAAACGCTGTCAATATTATATTTAAAACTTAGACCAATTGATTGTATTTTCCTATACCAGGTTTGAACCAAATAAAATCGACATCCGTTTTGAATTATTGAAGGCCAAACTAATAAAAACATAGCCAGATGTATTGCCTTTTCAAAATCTGCAAACACTCTTTTTAGAGAAAATATAATATTGATTTTATTACATTCAGATAAAATGTGAAAAAACACCTTTACATAGGTTTTTGATTCCTTATTAGGAAGTAGAAAAAATAATAGTCGTATATATTTACTATTTTATAAGCCATGAACTGTGAAGATTTAAGTAAAAAGGCTTGGGCAATTTTTGAGAGATCCATCGACAAAAATTGTTTCAACATTGCTTAAAAACGTTAAGTTACTTTTACAAGAAAATAATTAAATATTGATCGATTCCTTATCGTATTTTTTTTTTTTATTTGGTTTTTCACAAACATTGTCGATAGCTCTTCGTTTTAATTCATTACTCGTGATTTAACGGTTTAATATTTTATTTTCTGAATCATAACTATGATCAATACCTTTTTTGACTATATTATTATCGGAGTTCAAATAGATATAACTAAGCTGTCCAAGTTTTTTCATAACAACACCACTGTTCTAAATTATTTTTTAAGTATTTGTGGAAGCGAAATTTGTACGTACCAATCACAAATAAATCCCGTTATTTTTCGCTGTACATAGTTTTAATTTCACTCGACATAGTTAGTCAAAGTTAAAAACTTAGTTTTAAAAAAGTAACACGTGTAAATAAGTGAACCATTAACATTGTTTAACGACAATAATTGTGTTTGTCTACAGAACGTAACTCACAAGAAAATTATCAAAGTTTTAACACAATACTAAAATAATTGATAATAAATTAATAACCAATGATTTCGCCTTTAAATATTTAAGATATCATAGGTAATGGGGACGCAATTATTAGTATGTATCTTTTTATACGAGACGCAATTCGTAAGCAACGATTCGTGGTATAGTGGTTCCCAACATTGTAGACACTAGTTTTTAGTTTTAAGTAAATTTAAAAAAAAAATTGTTTTGTAAAACGGAACAACCTGCGATAGGCTTATATCGCATCATCAGTTGGACTTGGAACTCACTGATGTATATTATGGAAGGTAAAATATAATATATAAATTTAATTTCTGTATACAATTTTCAAATTATCTAGATACGCCTAAGTACAAATACACCGCATGGTTTGAGATAACGAACTAAAACTAAATATTTCTGCCGGGTGACCATGAATTTGATTCTATTTTTTTTTAATTGCATCATTCCCTCTTTTTTTTTTTAATTTATAATCTCAATCATATTATTTTTTAAACAACCATTTTAAAAATCGATTGATTAAGAATGAGTTTAAGTTTCAAACTATGCATGTACTTATCAATTTTTTTAACAATCTACTTGCATGCAACTTTATAATAACCTATACGTATTTAAATTTACAAATGTACCTACATACGATTTAATATGGTTTGTTGCCATTTTAACTGGCTTTCAATCAGTCAACTTTTAAGAGTCCATAGTAAAACGTCATAAGTCAAAGTTATTTGAAAAAAACAATGTAATTCAAATTCAAACTCAAACTCAAAAAAAGGAGTTGAAGTTTTAAACATTTTAATTTCGCTGTACATATGTGGAAGTAAAAAAAGTTAAAAATTAAATTTTTTCAAAAAAAAAGTGTACCTAATATTAAATTCTTTACGCAGTAAATAAATACCACAAACCAAATTCAATGTCGTTCAGCCTGAAAAATTTAGTGTTACTTACTTTATACCCTGGTCGTAATATTATATATATATATATATATGATATATCATAAATTATATAGGTACTAAAAATAAAGGTCTGGCTTCGATTTAATCTCAATTGGTATGATGGTCAATTTAACCGTTGAGATTTTTCAGACTTTAATACGATTAAATTTATCTTTAGAAATGTAACTGATTGTGTGTGTGTGTGCGTGTGTGTGTAGGTAACACATAAAAATTTTAAAACCTTTAATCAAACATTTTATTGAGAAACATGAGAATCAAGACACAGTTTGATAAGAATTCAGCCACTTATTACTTTTTCGACTTTTGTTATCTTGTATAGATTTTAAATTCTTGAAAATCCAGTGTTGAGTCGTTCATGTTTCTATGTCCACAATGGACATTTCTTTTATCGATGAATGAAGTAGTGGTGTAAGTGGTTATGCGGGTGGTGGTGGTTCAGGGTAAATATACATCGCGTACGTGCACGATCGAGTGTTTGATGGTATGAGTAGAGGAGATAGGGGGTAAAATATACGTCTTACACGTTACTAATCAGGCAGCGGCAGTTCAGTGAAAGAGTGGTGTCAAATACGGCGGCGATTCATGGGTGAGTTGTCAGTACGCGGCTGGGTGGCGGCAGATCAGGGATGAGGGAAGAGGTGTCAAAATTTCTTTTTTATCCTACTATTAAGGTATGCCTTTGTGATTGAAGAAGGATAAGCATTCAATAATACAGTAACAAAAAAAAATAAAAATAAAATCTCTAGTTGGTCTTAACTGATTTATTTTAATAATTAATAACTGCAAGGGAAACACTCCTTGCTGTGCAAAAAACAAAAAACTTTACGATTATACGTAATGCAAACAGTAATGGATATCCTCTGTTGGCTCAATATGATAATAGTTGCCGACGGATCACCATTACACGTACCGGCGGTATAAGAAAAACAAGAAGCAACAGGAATACTGTAGGTTCGGGCGATGACTGATAATTTTGACGTCCTTTTATATCATTTTAGTCTCTAAGGTCTGTGGCCGCATCACGCTTTTATCCTGTGCCCATCATGCCAGCTGTGGCTGATGAAACTATTGTGACATCAGCGTAGCCATACTTTGTACAATTTCATCGATCTTCATTCCCATTTATGTCGTCGAAGAGCAGTGTCTAAGTAGTTGGAAGTTTGGTTTTTGGATAGCTTTGACTCGAATGGGAAACTAGCCTCCGTCCGCCGAGATTCGTCACGCAGTAGTGGACTAGAAATCTGTTTTGCCAGAAACTCCGTCCATGGTCGAGTATCTTCGGTCAGTTTGGCTTGATGAACAGTGGACAGAGTAATTCAGTAGACCTCCTCCTGGTTGGCAATGATCGCCTGCAGTACTTGTCTAATGGCCGAGAGAGAGTATCTATTCCGTCTAGTTATAGCCGATACGCGTAATGAATCATCTACAAAACCTGATACAATGTACGTATTCGTAGATAATAATTAATAACAAAATAATAATTGATATAAATAATAAATAATTTTATATTGCTTACCTATCTAGAAACGACACATTTAGATTTTCAGAAAGGAAATTAAGCTTTCTTTCAAAATTTAAGTAAGGAATAATGTCGGTATGTAAAAAAAAACCAATTGAATATATCACGTTTAAAATGATAATAATTGTTTTTTTTTTTTTATAGAAAGCTTTTACCCTGTCTGTCCAGAAATAGATACTCAGTACGTTTATAGAAGATCAATGCGAATCAGTAAAAACCGCGATATATCCGTTTTGTGGCGTGGTATAGGGAATTTAATTTAACCGGCAAACTTATTACAAGTAGTTGCTAATGATATAAACTCTGGTATAATTAGAATGGCTAAGCATAACACACGTCAATATATCGTATTTCGAACAAAATGTAATTTATAATAGTGGATTTTTTTTATCTGTGCAATAATATTAAATGTGATGTCGTTGTGACATCATCTCCGCGGGATGTGGTCGTGGCTATAGCAATAGCACAACCACCATCGGTGGTCGACGATTTTGATGGACATGATTTTGGAAGTTGGTAAAATCGATAACATCAAAAGTTTTGTTGCATTTACCAAAAACCTGAACAAATCCGAAGTATGCACATTATACAGGTTAAATATAATATAGTTTTGCCAGGCCACTGGTTCCAGGATAGAGAAAATAAAAAACGTTTACATTAATAAATACAATACTTCAGCACATTTTCATAGACCGTTCTACACGGGCTAAGTATTCACGGTACGCCTTCTTGCCGCCGTCTCGCCCATTATTGCAGAATACCAAAGAAAATTAATCAATTATATTAATGCATGAAAATGAGCAATTTTTAAAGAAAAACTGTTTTCAATTCACGCTGATGAAAATGTGCGGCTGCTGTATGTGGCGAGTCTCTACAATTGTTCTAAATAATTCAAACATACATGCCAACCTCTAAGATCTTATCTAACGAAATAGCCGATGGCCCTATATGGTTGATCCGTTATTATAGTTAAGACCACCCCATGGAGGCGACGTAATAATGACGTCACCTTTGATACTATCACACATTTCAAAGAAATCCCCAATTATAAATTCAATTTTGTGTGATACACCGTACAATGAAACGTTATGCTTGGCCATTTTAATTTTGTGCGGGTCAATGTCACAAGCAATTACTAAAAACACAAAATATTACGATTATTACAAGCCAATATATAATATAGGTACATTATACACGATTAAAATTCGATAAAGTAGAAATTATATTTTTACATATTATTTGATGAAAACGACGTTTATTTTATTTTAAAACAACAAATATTTTAGTATACCTTTGTTACAAAGCTTGGCCAATTGTATAATATTTCCTCCAGCACCACAAAATGAATCTACCGCGATTTTTACAGACTTGCACTGTTCCGCCATAAACTTACTGATCACTTCTGGGCACACCGAGTAAAAACTCTCTGTAGAACAAAGCCGAGTATTACAATTATTACTATCATTTTTAAATATAATATATTTAAATGATTTTTTTTTACATACCCCCATCCAACATTATTCCCTCGTCAAATTTGGAAAAAAGACTGTATCTTCTCTTCCAGAATTTAAACGTGTCGTTACTAGAGACAGACGATATAAAACAATTTGTTTAAATTCTGCATTTTTATTATTTCCTATAAATATACGTACATCGTATCAAGTCTTGCAGATGTCACATTACGCGTTTCGGCTACAACTGGAACCACTAGACAAGTACGGCTGTCGGGAGTTGCCAGCACAGGGGTGACCCGATGAACTAGTCTGTCCGCTTACCGCCTACCCCAAATTGACTTAAAAGACTTGGCTTCAGACGAAGTGACTGGCAAAATGTCATTTTCGTCTAAATCTACGTGACGAAGCGTCGTCTCGGTAGTGGACGGCAGCGTTAACTTCCTGTTTATCGTCATTAAAAGAGAAGATATTATGTATTCAACGAAAACTATATAGCCGTTTAAGTATACGCATTTAAATAAATATTTACCCATGTTGTTTGGTATTAGCTGCGATTGTGACGTCAGGTAGGTTGTCGGAGTTGCCGAGATCTTCCAAAATGGTAATTGCTGACGTCAACAAGCTCGAGATTGCGTCCGCCAATATCAAAACAAACATTATCGAATCAAAAATTATCAGCAAACACATCTCCAAAAACATCGCGAAATCATCCTGCAATATTTATAAAATTCGAAGCGATTAAATTATATTATTCGAAATGCCATACCGACCGGCGTCTAGGTTTTACCTTTTTTTCGACGACCATCGGGTTCAAGACTGACGGCGCGCGACTGATGGAATCTTTTTCACTCAACTCGCACAAGATGATTTAAATATATTAATTAATTTTCACTGTTTGCAGTTGTGACTAGGTTACTAGGTGTTTCCCTTTTGGGTGCTAGAATAATACTGGTCATATTTCGTAGTTTGTTGATGCTTTTTATAGTCAATTTCCCAGTGTTAAAACTTAGCAACGAATCGACATATTTATTACAACCAGATAATTTTTAAAATTTTGTCATAGTATGCGTTGGGAAAAATAAATAATATTATATCGGACGGTTACTATGTAGCGTAATTTAAGTTTTCAATAGGAGTATATACGACTATTATAGCACATTTAATATAAAAAAAAAATAGATCACTTAGCCTACGAGCTTCGTTTCACTTACATTTTTATCGCAATACAATTTCCATCTATTATAGATAACTTGTTATATATGTTTGTAGGTAAAAATATCATAATTTTACGGTAAAACAGACATTGGGACTCAAATAGAGCTGTAATAGCATAATTTTAGAATTGTTGGTTTTTTTTAGACTATTGTGAAAGAGATATGATTAGTCAAATAAATCACCAAAAAATAAATGCACTACAATATCTGTATTTTATTTCAAATAAAAACTATTGACTTTCCAATTAATTAACATACGGTATAGTACATGTATTATATAATGTCTATCGTTAGAATGGAAAAAAAAAGTGATACACTTAAAAATACACGTGTTGAGTTTTCTTAAATCTTATAAAATATTTTAACTTAGCATATATTTTTGAAATAATAGTTTATAATCGTGACCAAGGAGTGATTAGGAAATAATATACATATATTAATAATACAGTTGAACAAAACACACTCTTTCATTGTATCAAGTTTTTTGATGTTTTTATCGATATAAATTGAAAATTTCAAATGCCTATAAATAGCTAAAATAATTCAAAATATCTTAAAAAAAGTTATATGTATAGAAAATTAAATAATAAACGTTTGACGAAAATTTCAAGTTTTTGTGGTTATTCTAGAAATCATTAATCTGCGGGCGATCCAATGTTTGAAAATTTTGAACTTCAAACTCTCATCAAAATGGACGTGGCGTTTCGGTAAACTTTTTTTAAAAAGGTAAAAACCTATGAGGAATATTGTATTAATCTTTAAAATCTTAGATAAAAAAAGGAAATGTTTTAGAAAATGTTATTAAAATTCTAAAAACGTTTATAAAAAAAATATTGTGACTGTGCATTTTCAATATTTTTTAATTGTAATGTATATGAACAGGTTACGAAAAAACTTGTATTAAAATTAAAAATTTCAATTCACAATAATTACTCGTCAATGAAAAATTGATCACCTATACATCGTAGTACAAAATGATGTGTATCTAATGCAAAAATAGTCATAATATTATCATAGTTAGAGCTGGGAATGTAATGCCCTGAAAAAATCCAAAAATTGTCTTAAAACAAATGCATTTATGCCCTAAAAATTTGATATAATGCACCTATAAAATGCCTTCATTTTTTTTTTATTATTATAAACAAACTTTGAACTAAAAATTTGTTTTAATTAAATTTAATAAAAATATTTGCAGTACTGCATAGTTTCAAATCTTCTAAGTGGGACTTTTTAATCTGAAAAAATAATATTATTTTCATTTAAATTTCTGTCGCCACTCTTAATCGCGATTTGTACGTCGTACGAATCCATTCGAAAAGTTTCAATTTGGTTAAATCCTTGTTGAAATACATTACAAAATTAATTTTTCAATCAAAAATCTTAAAATAAATATTTAAAAAAAAATCCGGAATTTTGTATTAAATGCTCTAAAAACCTTAAAACGTTTTAAAAAATGAAAAAATAACATTAAAGTTGAGATTTGTCAAAAAATGCAAAAAAATGTGCAAAATAAAAATTTCTTTTTACGATTCAAAAACACATGAACCGTGTGCGTTATAAAAGAGCATCGCGTATCTAGTTTTGAAAAACAATGTAAATATTTCATCGAAATCCCAGCCCTAATCACAATATACAGTGTTGGTCTGGCTCATGATTTGGCCCTCGGCATAGTAATTTTTAATGGGCCCCGACTTCCCATACAAACTTTAAACAAAACTTAACTACCATTTAACTGCAATGAAACAATCTAATTTTTAATTAAAAAAATAATTTACTACTTCAAAACTATTTATAATTATAATTGTTTAAAAAATAAAAATTATAACCAGCAAGTTTTACGTACTATTTTACAATTTGTGCACATAAAATAGAAAAAAAATATAATAACACAAATAACATAAATTAAATAAATTATAAGTTATTATAAAAATAGTAGTTTTTTAAATGTATTACTGGAAAGCGGAGATTCTAATGTATTATCTATATTAATTTCATCGTATTATTGATAAGTCGAATGCGGGCGTTTTCAACAGACAACAAAATTAAGAATCTACTTATAGATATTGCTTGATGGCTTATCGGAGATCAAAGTTAGTTTCTGAAATACTCGTTCACACTTAACTCGTGTGCACAAAGTACATAGTGCCGTATTTGAATTCTATGCACAGCGCGTTAAATAAACCAGACGGCGTGGTTTAAATAATTTTAAAAATTATTCACGCGACTCTCGATGTTTTGATATTTTAATATTCATGCATTTACCATTTGACGATAGGCCCCCAATATTAAGTAATACCATTGGGCCCCCCGTCAATCGCTGTGCAGCCGGGTGGGCCAGACCGGCACTGATATTATACCTATCCACAACTCGGTTGTGCTTTTTCCGCGTGATTTGATATTACGTTTTAAACTGCGGTTTTTATTCGTTTTTACTGAGCCCGCAGTGCACACTGCACTGCTGCAGGTTATATTTATATACACGGTGTTCCGGTAAATAAATAACGTTATTCAGCGAAACAAAATATAAAATACATTTAAAAATGCCGTTATAAATCAAAAAAAAAAAAAAAAAAAACGGTGACATCTCGACGCAATCGTATGTGATATACACAGTAGGTAAGTACATCCGAGTATAAAATAGTAGACGTTTTTCCGTGACGGGAACACGGGCGTAGGTAATCACGATTCCTTCCGAAATGCTTTTCAGTGGATATGTCTACGCAGGTATTACTACATACTTTAATTTTTCGGTCCGTCTCCGAACGACTCAATATATTAATATTATACGCGCAATCGGTGTATTATTTATTTGCGTTCAATTCAGTAGAATAATTTACGGACGACATAGGTAGTCGTATTAGATGACTCATCTGAAGTAGGTATAGTTGATATTATTTATTGCATTAATATTATTACTTTGAACAGAATCGTTGTCGACATTCTTGAATAGTTTTCTTTTAGAAGACACAAACGTATGATGAATCATCTCGTGTATCGTTGATTAGCGAGGACGCGTTGCTTCTAAATCGCTGTCGGTAGCCAGTTGACCTGCTCGTCATTAATTTCTTAAAAGAACTCGTCGCTTAGACTGCAATCAAATGCCGAGGTAATTTATGTATATGTATGTTAATATTTTTGAACTAACGATCTATACAAAATCCTAAAAACGTCACCGTTTCGTACGATATACGCGGTAGGCAAGTGCATCAAAATATAAAATAGTAGACATTTTTCCACAACGGGAACACCGCGCGTACGTAATCAAGATACCTTCCGAAATG
This sequence comes from Pentalonia nigronervosa, assembly GCA_014851325.1. NCBI lineage: Eukaryota > Metazoa > Arthropoda > Insecta > Hemiptera > Aphididae > Pentalonia > Pentalonia nigronervosa. The sequence goes on along the minus strand of JACXSJ010002065.1, from coordinate 44,079 downwards.
CTCTTCGGTGGATATGTCTACGCCGCAGGTAGTGCTATATACACTATGTAATTTTTCGGTTCGTCTCCGAACGACACGATATATTAATATTATATGTACATTATATTGATGTATTATTTATTTCGGAAACGACTGCACGAGTTTTATTTTATATATATATATATATATATATGCGGTTTTTTGAGTTTTTATTTTTACGAGTTTCTATTCTGTCATATTTAGGTTTTCATTTAATGGAGACGTCGATTATTGGCCCAGCGTACCGAATGGTTTTTATGGCTTTTCGGAGCTATTTCCTTACTCTCTGCGGATTTTTATTTATTATTATTATTATTATTATTTACTTATTTATTATTTTTTTTTATTGAAAGGTCGCCATCTTTAAACGTTTATTATACGAGCGTGTGACCAACGAAATCGAAATGCCCTCATAAATAGTCATGGGCGAAATGAAAAAAAATAAAAGGTTAAAACGTCAGGATTGCTAACTTCACTATTTTTACGATAAGATGTTCTTTGCATTATACATATATCGGACGGCCTAATAAATAATAAATATAAACCTTCGTGATATATGTACATGTATATATATATATATATATATATACAGGTATATATTATATTGTATTATTGTCTGTGATAATATTATTATACGCAAGAAAAAATAAAAACACATTTATAACGTAATTTAAATCGTCGAATATTTGTGTATTCAATTAAATGAAGGTAACTCTATTAATAGAGCTATTTAGAATCCAGAAATTATTTGGCTTAGGTTCAAATATAAAAATTTAAAAAAAAAAAAACAATATAGTATTAAAGAAAAGTAGGTAGTGTAATGTCACATTACTTTTAAATGACACGATCGCGTATTCTAGCAATATTAATAATTGTCACTCTTCCCAAAAGGTCATCGTTCGTAAATGTTTTGTTTTTGTTTTTCGTTACAGATATTATACAAGACATTATAATGGACAATATATATTTTTCAATCGAGTACGATCATTGAATAAAAAAAAAAAATCTGGGGAAGTCGCTCTGCTTATATAGCACCGCGGTCGAGCGTATATCGTCATTTAGATGGCAACATAGGTATAAACTATTGTTGTATTAAATTTAAATTCAGCCATTATATTTCTAAGGATATTTTATTATATATTTTAATCGCTATTAGTTATTTATTTTTCTATCGATAATCATCGGATAGGTTAAACTAACTTTTGAATTACAAATTTGAATTACAATTTGTGATTTATAATAGCCGTTATAATATTATTTCAGAACTAGCTGTTATTATCTTATAAGTCAATACCAAAGTATCGTAGAACTGTGTGAATAGGTCCCCGTGGTTGATAAACAGCTTAACATTGCCCTAAATACTTTGAAAACTTCGGTGTGTTTGATAAATAATAATATATACGTAATGGTCGTAAGTTTCAAGCTCCTACAGAAAATATTCAATTCGTCAAAAATTTCAAAGTCTGTAATTGACATAAAAAATACAAAATGTTTTAATAACCGTATTGAGTATTCCCCCCTTCTCTTCCAAGTACTCTCCAATATGAAACAAAAACTACTCTCGACGTTGAAGATCAAAACATTTTAAAAGTGCCCACAAATACAAAAAAAAAAAAAATTACATACTAATATAATATTATCATTGAAATCACAATATATTTATAGCTCCGTTCGTAATTTAAATTACAATATACATATATAAACGTGAATATTGTACGTATTCGAATATTTTTAACTAATGGGCATATCGTGGTTTTAAATGAATTATCGATTATTATATAATAACATTTTTTGCGATGCAAATATAAATTAATTTAACACTGCTGTTTGCGAAAATTCATAGTCAACTGAATAAAATGTTACAGGTATTTACAAAGATATTAGCTAATTAATAATGCGGGGTACATATTATTTTTATAAATTGCACAACATTATCAAAAATAGTGTTATAACTATTTTTATTTTCAGTACTATTGTAGTCGATCAATCGAATATTGTAAGTATTTTACGAAGGTTTTCGAGCTGTTTGCTATATCTACATATGCTCGTTATAAATATTAGATCAATAAAAGTACAATATCATAATATTATTATTATCACGTTTACTGTATTATTTTCAACTCGTAAAATGTTCAATTGGAGCATAGCCCGGCCCATAGGGAAATGTGTAATGCCTTGTAAGTTATATTCAATTAATGATAATGAATTTGAAAAACGTTGCAATTTTCGCAAATATTATAATCCGAGTTATGCCAAAAATAAAATTATTTAATTTCAAAATGATTTTTACTCTACTCGGCCGTCCGTAGGTAATGTGCTATAAATCTTAACACGTTTGATGAATTTCAAGTGGATAACAAGGATGGTTGTAAGGGGTGCACCGGTGGGCAATTGCCCATGGTGACACGTTTTGGGAGGCGAAAACATTTTCTCATTTTCTCATTTTTGTTCTCAATGAACAAAAAATTCAATTTTTTTTTTGTAAAATAAACGTTAATTTTTCAAATCTTAGAAATAAGAATATTATTAATTTCTAATAAAATAATTTGCAAATGTTCGTATTTTTGACGATTTTTTTTTTAAGTTCTAATTTCAGACGATCATAAAAGACTTTTGTGTATTATCGCTCTTATTTTCATTTTGAATTACACTAATAACAACTTGTGAGGAACTTTCTATACGATTTTGGCCACCACCGTACTATGATATAAAAAAAAATTTATTGGGCGCTGTGAATTTGGGACCCTGGAACGCAATATCTCTAAGTCCGGCCTCGGTGGATAGTCACAATAAGTTTAGATGAATCCCGTAAAAAAAGTCCGAGGAAAAAAAACCGACCAGAAAATTTCTATACGGAAAAAATGTCCGGTTTGATTTGTTGCTTTATAAGCTACTATAAATGCCGTGCAGTGTGTTATCGACGAACGCGTCCGTATACAAGGTTCTTTTTATCACTTGTCTTAAAATACGTATCACAAGATACAAAAAATTGGATTATAAGCCAAATATAAAACGGACGATACATTAAGTCATTTTTTTTTTTTTTTTGCTATGTTAGGCGGGTTAGCATTTTTGCGATAAACAAAGTTTACGACGGAATGAAATATTTAAAGACGATTTGTACAGAAGAAGCTACAGAGGTTCTTGATTATTTCGATTCAACATAATTAAATGGTACATATAGAAAGTCAGGAAAAGGTACGAATACAAAATTTAAAAAAATAAACCGTTATTTCCATTAGAAATATGGAATCGTTCACGAGGCTACGATAAACAGTCGACACCGTACAAAGTACAAATAATATTTGCGAGAATTAAAACAACCGTTTTACGCTTTTTGTCGGACACACGCACCCAACCGTCTGGAAGTCAATTTCTAAAATGCGTGAAGATTAAAGTTTGATAACACCGATGGACGTTTAAAAAATTTATGTTCCAAAGTGGCCATCAACGAAATATCGAAGGAAGAATTTCTAATTGATATTGGCCATTGTATTCGAAAACGAAATAAGTATTAGTTTTAATTATTTGTAGTTTTAAATTATATTACATTATTCTTATACCAATCATATTTTATATTAATAACAAATTATTTTTCAGTATTATAAATTTGAAATTATATTTATATTTACATTAACAAATCAAGACATTTTTTATGAAACCGCACTTTTTTTCCGTGCAATAATTTCCTGGTCGTGCTTTTTTTTCCGAAAAAAATCAAATTGGAATTTTTTCCGACTCTCGAGTTTAGATACGTAGTATATTTTGTTTAGGCGGGTACCCAAAATCACTGCAGTATTTGAAACGACATAAGTGTTAATAGCTAATATTATAAAAAAAACCATGATCTCACTTTTTTAGCATACGATAAGTGTAAAATGTATAACAATAATTCCGAAAATACTGATAGAAATGTTTCGCCCGCGTTTTCTATAACCATTTTTTCGTGTTGCGAAACGTGAAAACAGTTTGGTGTATTCGAATAGCGAGATACGCCTATATACATAATATACCTGCCCACTCAAATCGTAATTTATAACTATTTTATTCGCGTCTAATGCTTAACCGTTTAGTTTGTAAATATTTTTGGTACTTACCCATACTACATAATAATTATTACAAACAGTAGATGTTATAATAATTATACGCCGGTGCTGTCCTCCCTTATCCTGCACCGTCCCGCTTAATCAAAACCTCTTAGAGTTAATGGTGTTATGTTTACCCCGACGATAATGCAGTACAGATTAACCGTTTATTACGTTTCCTATGGGTAATGCGTCTAAAACGGGGATGAGATCGATCTCATCCGAGCAATTTTGACTTTCTCGAAATTAAAAATTACACCGACGCATATAACATAATGTTATGTATAAATCTAAGTATAGCAACGCAGTTCCGACCCCTTTAAATTTATGGTGCTCCGGCAAGTGACCAATCTAAATATAAACATGACTGCTGCAGTATAACTATCTTACTGCTCAGTAACGGCCGTATATTATATTATTATGTGAATAATGGCTATTTAATCTATGCGGCTATAGGTGCCTTTTTTCTTTTACATTGTGGAATCGAAAAACTAGGGTGGCACCGATCTGGGTCATTTCATCCCTAGTTTTCCATCGTTTATTAAAAAAACAACAGTAATGAGAAGGTGGTTCGGGGGCTAATCCTCCCCTCACCAACGTTTTATAATTTGTTGTTGAAAGAGCTTACATACTTTACTTTTTACTTATTTTGGGGGTCACTATATTAAAAAGGTTGAGAAACGCTGTCTTAGATCATATAATACAATATTGTTTAATACCATCAAAGACAGGTAGGTACTATATTACTATATTGTTATTATTATTTTTGTTTTTTTTTTTCAGTGCTATTATTTTCATTAAACTAATAACGTTTATAGTTAAAACGTATCATTAAATTTTTATTGCTAAGAATTCATTCCGACGTTCGTTAAAAATTGATAAAAGTACAAGGTTATTAAGTTTCTTATTTTAAAATACCTATTTCTTATATTTCTAAAATCACTACTACTTATCGTTATAATAAATTGGTTCACAGTGTAGTATTATATAATAATAGGTAACTAAAGGAAATAATTGGCTTAACTATTTATCACATTTCTGAACCACTGGTGCGTCTGATAATGTTATAGTAATAATAATAATAATAATGATAATAATAGTTTATAAATTGGCAAGGAGAACAATACAGTTGTTGTTGTTATTGATACAAATAAATCAATTCATCTCTTTGGAAAATACATTTCTACCATTTAAGTACCTATATTGTTATGTCCTGCATTGTAACGTGAAAAAATATTGGTCGTATTAATTTAAAAACACTATGCAGTTTGTCCTATATATATATATATATATACATATTATATTAGTATGTATATTATAATGAATGTTTTTATTTTTATCCAAACTATTATCTATTCAACATTATCAACGGCGTAATAGTTAATGGTTTATTTTTTTTGTGTATGTTATATATATATATATATATATATATATATTTTTTTTTTTTCTTCATTATTATAAAATAAAATACTTCAAAAGAATAGAAAAGCTTATATTGTATTCGCAATCCATTACACAAATTGCATTTCGCTCGTTATTTCGTCCGAGAGTATATAATATCCGACTAGTTTTATTGAAATAAAATATAATAATTTCAGATTGTTGTAAATGAACAGTATAAGAAGGGAAAAAATAAGAAAAAAAAAAGAAATAGCGAAGTCGTTCTTATTATATGCGTAACCCCTATATAAAATCCTTGACGGTTTCTATGTGTTTTTTTTCTCTCAGAAATTGGACAGTTTTTCTCGAACCAGAATCTTCCACAGTCGTTAGTCTGTAATAATTAAATTTGTGTGTGCGAGTAGAAGAGCTTAATGAACAGAAGGAAGTCTCGTTTTGAAACGATTGGTTTAATACTATATAAAATATGAACGCAAGCATGGATAAATCGCGTATAGCAATTCCTTGACGTCATATCCAATAAACATAGATTAACACTTAAATTATTATTTTTTACTCGAAATTACCGTTGACACAAATGTTTTTTTTTGTCCATCTTTATATTCTAATAATATTTCAGTAATATTTTTTTTCTAAATTTATATACTTGTATATATTTTAATACCTAGTTATTATTTAGATTAAATATTAATTTAATAAATATTATTATTTTAATGACACAGCCTATAACTTCAAAGAGATCTCTGACATTCTAGGGATTTAGCATGCGACTTTCGTAATAATTCTTAAAGTGGTGCGTTAATGGATTTTCCATTTCCTTACCTAATACCACCAATTAAATACTAAATCTTTGTCGACACTACTTGTAGTTTTGAATCAATGATTTTTGAATTAAAATAACTAACACTACATTAACAATTTAAATAAACTCTAATGAGTGAATCATCACAAATAAAATACCTTTTTGCTTATAGTTTTCAATTATTTTATAATTATTTCATAAAATTATTAAATATCCAATCATTAACTTTATGTACATTTTTTTTTTCGTATTATTCAAGTTATCTGACTTGACTAATTTTATTTTATTTGGATAAGATTTGCTTTTTTATGAATTACAGATATTTGAAAATACCTAAGTTATTTAATAATTTAATGATGATAAATATATTATCACAGTACTTATTAATCTCGTAAAAAAATGAGTTTCAGGAAATATATTTGTTATAATATGATATTTAATATTCTCACGGTATAATTAACTGAATTTTATCAACATGTATTACAATACTCATTAGGAATCAAGTTCTCTGATTTAATTTAATAAATATGTATTATATAGGTTGGTTGGTAATCTTATTCTGAATAATCATCCAGTGATTCTTTGTTTTCTTCATCGTCGTGGAATCCCAATTTCGTCTTTATGATATCAGAAGCTTTCTCTGCGACCATGATGGACGGAGCACAACTTTCAGCACTGAACATTATCGGAAGTACAGAAGAATCTACAATCTTCATATTTTCGGTACCAAAAACATCAAGATCTTCGTCAACTACACCTTTCGAAGGTTCTGTTGCCATAGAGCATGTACCAGTCATCTGGACATTCATTATCGTTAAATGTTTGATTGCATATTTCCAATATTCATCGTTGTCCACGTCAGGCTCTGGGCCACCCTCGATTTTTAAAGGAACGATCTTTGGTCCGTAACGTTTAAATGCTTCAGATCCTATAAGATTTTTTACCCAATGGATAGCTTTCACTAGCGTGTCAACATCGTCATCATCCAGTGAGCCAAATTCTATAATTGGTTTATATTCGTCGTCGCCACCGCATGTCTTATTTATAGTCACTTTACCGGTATTTTTCGGACGGAGCAGTGAAATTCCGATACATTTCATATCGTGTTTATCATTAATTTCAATCATCTGTTCCGTAATGTTGTCGTTAAAGTTGAAAGCATCTAATTGCGAAGGCATGAATACAGTATCGTCCTGAGAGTAATAGTAAAAGAATATTTGAATGTCCGGAATACCATTGCCATCGATATCTATAAAACCGGTAAAACTGCACAACCCAATTGTGGCCAATGGTCCAGTATGCTTCATTAAGTATTCAAACACCATTTCACTGATAGAATATGACTTGACCGGCTGAATTTCAAATGTAACTACTATACCTAAGAAGTTTGGATGCGCTTGTAAATTCAAACCCACGTTATTATTCTCTACTACCACAGGAATACCCAATGAATTGAGTAGATCCTTTGGCCCAACACCTGAATTCAAGAGTAGTTTTGGAGATCCTATCGGACCAGCACTCAATATAACGTTCTTCTTACTCTTAACTTGAATTAGTTCTCCAACTGAATTTTCAAACTCCACGCCTACAGCTTTTGTACCTTCAAATATTACTCTTTTGACTAAAGAATTAGCTGCTAATTTTAGATTGTATTTTCTGTTAGCATTTTTCAAAAAGGCTTTCGCCGCATTCACACGTAAACCGTTTTTAACGATCGCGACAGATGAAACGAAACCTTGGTGGTTCTTCACTGACAAAAAGTCTAATGTATCATAATTGACCGCATTTAACGCCTTAGAATAAACTTGTCTGATTTCAACAGTCCTAGTGTTGCGGAACGAGTCTACACACAGCTTACCACCTTGACTATGTGATCTACTTACTGTTTCATGTGTTGTGATTTTTTCAAACTTACAGTCTTCTGAACGTTTATAGTATTTCAAAACATCTTCCCAACTCCATTTGGTTAAACCTGCCGATTCAAATTTAGTATAATCTGATTCTATCCCTCGATCGTATAACATTGTATTCAAAGCCGTAGTTCCTCCCAAGCATTTTCCCCGAATAATCTTGACACGTTTGTTTTCTAAACTCTGACCAAACGTTTTATCTTCTTGTGCGTTATATTTCCAATCCATTTCGGTACCAATCGAATTGGCCCAGAGTCCGGGTATCTCAGATTGCATGAGTGGCTTACCTCCAGCCTCCAATACCAAAACGTTCAAGTTCTTTTCGTCGCTAAGTTTAGCAGCCAAAACTGATCCTGAAGCTCCACAACCCACTATAATAATGTCAAACTCATCATTGTTCTTGATCGACAGACTGTAATCTCTGGGATAAGTGATCCTAGAAGCCATACTGCATTGTTCCCGGTTCAATGAATTAAGGAGTTTCAAAAATTCTGGTACGACATACAAGCCTTCTACGTTATAACCATATTTCTGACACACCTCCAATGATTTGATACTCAAAGCTTTATCGTCTTTTAAATCTGACCAACATTTTTTCTTGAAAGTTGTAGATTTTTTCTCAACTACCACGGAACGAGTGGTTGTAACAGTATGAACTGATGAACTCTTTGCCGTAGCCTGTTTTGTATTCAATGGTAAGTTTAATGATTGAACTCCATTTTCCAAGCTTAAATCAAATAAAATATATTATATATTAAAAAGAATTTATAATTTAAATATTTTATAGTTCTTTAATAATATAATGTAAATTATATTATTGAAATTTAATATGAAAGCTAGAAATTATTAAAATTTTAAAATATTATGTAAATACATTTTAAATGCGAGATATATATAAGACAATGTATTAAGCCAATGTCCCATTTTTATAAAGTTAGTGTAGGTGAAAAAAATAAAATCAAGTTGTGCAAAAATACATAAATATGACTTAAAATAATGTATATATATATTTTTTTTTATAAGATGTATATAATTATAATAATATGTATGTCAATCATTTTGAATCACAGATCCATACTCATTTAAAATTCTTAAATGTGTGTATGTTAGAAATTAGTTTGTGTATATTAAAATAAACCTAAGAAGATTTAATAAATAAATTTTATTTTATTTATTCTTTTGAAATGGCGTATGTAATCTAAATACATAATTACCTTATATTACAAAACCCTCAAGAAGACAAAATAATAAATAAACATTACACATTTTGACATATTTATTCAAAATATAAAATAAGTATATTTTATTCTTACTTAAATAGTTGCATAAATATTATTACTATATACATACTCTACTAAAAAAATGTATACAAATTCATATAAACACAATCCCTGACGAAAACAACCCAATATGTCTGTCTCAATCAATATTCAATACCATAAATTTTTTAATTTATCCTAGGAATAAAAAGTATAAAAATATTAGACTATATTTTTAAAACTATTAATTTATCGTAGAAAATCTAATTTAATTAAAACTAATTATAAAAAAATAAAATATTTAGTACAATAACAATCATGATAGATAATATAAAATCACGTTTATGTTTTATAATGCCTCAGTGTATGTACATTAGGCATAAGCGTTTTTTAATTAAAATATATTTGTTAACTTCATTTTTTAGCGTAAATAGATCTTATTAACTACACGTATAAGAATGTTGGTAATCAAATGGTAAATATAAATTAAATAACTACTCATAATTAATATCTATATAAATCGTCAATCTTTGTGTTTGTTAAAAAAAAAAAAAAAAACTTGACGATATTAAAAAACCTTTAAATCTATATTTTATGAAAAAACAACAAAAACCATTTTCAAAACTATTTAAAGTATTCTTGAAACACAAATAATAAGACAATAATGATATAATTTATCACCGTATTGTATATTTTTTATCTTAAAAATATACTTTTACTTAACTAATATTATATCAAATACATTCACACAATTAAATATAATTATTTCATAATGCTCATATAATAATATTGTATATATACTTACTAGACTGCAAGCAGTCCCGTTAAGAGCCACAATGTCCTGAATGTGTCCATGGTAATTTGTTTAGTGTTGTGAATGGAACAAATTTTGGAGCTTATATAATGGTGAGTTTTATTTGTTTAAAACTATTGTTTTAAAATGGTCAACATTGATACGAACAAACGATTTATTATTATTATTTTATTTTTTTTTTTTTTATACGGAAAATTTCACATAAATCATTATGATACATTTTAATGTATACACATATGACTGACGTATATTCATTAGTTCGTTTTATTGAAAATGATTATTTATAATATTTTATCGTATAAATCATTGGTCTTGAAAAAGTGGACATCATTTAAAACCTTTTATGAAACTTTATACTGCACTTAGTAACATTTCAGATATGAAATATCATAATATCTTCTACGCACATAAAATATATATTTTTTATATAAATAACAATCATATTTTGCTGAAATTCGTATAGATACAATATTCAATGATTTTTGCCTATTTTTTATTTACAATTTTTGCTTAGATAAAAACAATGATATAGAAAAAATCTTTCTTATAAGCTACAACAATGAAGTTTCTACGTACGCTAAAATTAATATTACACATCATAAAATGTATATAAATATCGATAAAAACCGGCAATAAAATTACTTGCCATTATTTTACGCAGTTAAAATATTATGTACAATAAAATATAACATTATCTACTGTAACAAGTGTACAAAAATATGTTCATCGGTTTTAAAATGTGAAAAAAAATACTATTAGTAATGGGAATGAGATGAAACTGTACCCATATATTTCTATTTCTTCTTATTTCTTAAGTATTAAGGCCATGTATATTATAGATAAACATATCATGATATAAAGACATTAAATGTTTAAATAATTTTTTAGATGAATACATTGATATCGGTTTAAATTATGATTTATTTTTATCAAGATATAAATGTTAAAAAAACTTAAATATATTCTCAGTTTTGTGTTCATTGAAAGCTTCTTCCGATATTATTAGATTGATGAGTTAGTTGAACAGTTGATAATATTTATTATGTATTCGATTTTAAGGGGTGTTTTGCATGTGGCACACGATGGTTTGGGTTCCTCAATGATGAGACAGAGGTGAGAAGGGAGTGTCCTATATTTTGAATCTCTTTATGACGATTTGTTCTCCTCTAGTCAAGTGGTCTGAGATCAATGGCGTCATTAGAATTTCGAATTTTGAAAGTGGCGTTTAAACATTTCCTTAGCACTAACTAAGAAAAAGTTTATATATTGGAGATTTTGAAAGCACAAATATCGAAACTTTCTGCGCAAATCAGCACAAATGATGTACAAAAAAAGGCTCTTAGTTTGGTTTTAAAATTCAAAAGTGGAGGTGCCAGGGAAATGGATCTATCTAGATCAGCCCATCGCACAATTATTTTTTTTGCCCATTGGCTAGATATTCTCAGGTATTGATAGTATTCCAGTGGTTTTGCCATGTTTTTTATTGCTAACTTAATATTATTACAATACTTTAAACTGTCAATCGTTATAGTGCAATGTGACATTAAATATATCTTATTCATCGTTAATATTTATGCGTGATTATAACAATTTGGTTTTGTTAAAATATACAATTTCCGTGTAATCTGCTGCTTGTATTTCGATGACTAAGTACATAATAAATTGTAGTTCAAATGTATGCATCACTAGCAATGTATATTGCAAATATGATGAAATAATCATTTCGCGGTACCTTCTTATACTGCATTTTATAAATAAAATTACCGAGTGACATTTTGTCATAATATATTGGTGAAATACATCATGACGTTATAAAACTTGAAAGTACAAAATTGTTTTAAGACATCATACACATATTTTACCATGACATAATTTAATAAAACTGTTTGAAATAATTAAACAGTCTCGTGAAATTATATCAAAAAAGTCACGATTCACGTATAAAGAAATAATAATAATAATTTTTAGTGGGGACATTAAAAATTTTAAATAACTTTTGTTGATTTCATAACTCATAAATTAATTCCAGAACATATTATTACAATAGCTGCTATAGTCGTATGCGACCTATACAGCCAATATTAAAATATGCATATACAAATAATAATAAAAAAAAACTAATATTTAGTAGAATTTCCGTTCACGATTATTACTGTAGGTAAATTATTATTTTGACGTTTATTTGTGTAGTATGGTTTTGACAGTAAAACGATAGGTACGATATGTATGATATAATATTTATATTTCGTTGTCAGGTTTGATATTATTATTATTATTAGACGGCTATTTCGAAAAAAATCAAATTATAATAACAATTTGATTGATCAGGATTTAAAAAAAAAAAAAGGAAAAAATTCTATTTAATAGCATATTATGACGTTGTTGTGCGCCGCAATAATTAATATATAATTGTAATTTATACGTACAGTTTAACGCGGACAACCACCTGATCGGTATATTTTTGTCCCCACTTTTTTTCCCTCCGTCCTTTGATCACATCATTCGTCTAACGCAGACGTACAACAATTCGCTCATCTGTACAAATAATGATACAGTTCAATCAAAATTCTGACAGATATTAATGAGACCGTCTGCACATAATATTTTACGGTTTGGACAACTCGTTCAGTGTTTTGAAAGTAATAATATCTGTGCGTTCTCGAACAGTCTTGTCCATTACGCGATTATCCAATAAATAAACTACGAGAACTACAACACTTATCAGTATTTTTTTTCTCGCCACAGCAATATAAAGTCTAACGTTTTCCACGACGGTAGTTTCCTCCGTTAACAAAATATTATAACAACCCGTGCGACCATGATAATGCATTTTTTTTTTTTTTAATAGTCTCGTTTAATTAGCGTCTTTCGTTTTTTATCTCATTCATATTTTACCGAATATTAGTCGACAATAATAAGAATAATAACACGAAGAATATACTTTATTTCAAATAGCATACGTCGCGGTATTCGCAATATTATTTTAAAGGTATCATCGATAGACACGATAAAGTGATGTTAATTATCAAACGATAGACAGAAAAAAAAATAGGAAATTCTTAAGTTCGTTATTTCCAGTAACTGTTAGGGGCATGCACGTTTTAATTGGATATATGGATTGTGCGAACACTTCCGTTTTAAAAATAGTATTTTGGATACCGTCATGGAGATTGTGTTTACCTTTACAGCGTGAATCATACTTATAGCGGAAGGACTGCCAAAACTTGCTATTATTTAGAATATCGGAATCGCCTGTAGGACGGAATAATGTACACACTTTAAAACACTATAAATTAGAAACAAATCGTCGATGGAATGTATTTAAAAATTATTACTTTGCTATATTACAATAAAGGTCGATTCGATAACATTTAATTTTAATAAAATGTAATAAGAGTGCAAGAGGAGCGTGATGGAAGTGTAAAAACCTCGTAAAAAAAGTAGGTATTTTGTATAATACTGCTATATAATTTAAGCTATCTTTTCTACGTATATATTAACTACTATAATATAGGTAAATATTATTATATGTTAATTTTTTATTTAAATATATATAACGCGCATTTCTAAATCTATTTTTCTACCTTTCATTTTTTTTTAATTTCCCCCGTCGATTTAAAATATTTTTTTTATATTGAAAGAAAACTAGTTATTACCTGACATAGTACCGTTGATTTAAATTATCTATATCAGTGGTCCTAAACTTTTTAACTTTTTTGTTCTACGTCCACCTTATAAATTTTAAAAAATCTCATATCCTCTCCCACCCCTTAAATTAGAGTTTAAACGGCCTTTTTTTTTTGTGTGAGCTGTACAATAAATCTTACTATATGTATTATACAACTAATGACTTATTTATTTTTTTTTCATAATTTTAAAAATAAAATATAGGTAAATCAATTTTATAATTATAATAATATTTTTTTATATTTTTCAATGCAATTTTAGAAATATTTTTATATTAAATATTGCCGGTAAAATTAATTTAATGAGAAAATAGATTTTTCTCACCAAGTCCATAATCCGTGGAGATCGTTATTTCATTATCACTATTATATTCTCCCGTGCAGTATCTAAATCCCCCCCGCTTGGGAACCACTGACCTATATAATATAATATTTGAAAACAATTATGACTTATGACTTAGATGACGTGTGATACGTGCAGGCTATTGAATATTCAAAATTACGCCGAGTAAAATTTAAATTCTAGTGATAAATATTAGCGTTTCAATGCGAAAAGCCTATCATCAAATTATTAATAAGTAAATATTTTTATGATAATATCATACTGCAGTTTCTATAAGACATTGTCGGATGGATAAGTTAGAATGTGTTTTAAGTTTTCTTATACTTTATAACACTACTATACCTATATTTGTATTGCATCATATTCGTTAGATAATAATTTACAAAAAAGGTTAAGACTAAGATTTTTATGCAAAACTTTTACAAAAAAAAAATTCTTTATTGTATGCTAAAAAAAAAATTCAATTTACTTCTGCTACAAATGTATACAAACTATTATACAAACATTTTAATTAAATAAATGCAAAATTAATAACGGAAAATGTAATATTAATTTTATAACGAGTACCAACATGAAGTTAAAAATGAAATTTTAGATTTTCAAATTGTAAATTTCTGGGATTGTCGCGTAGCATAGATTTATATTTTAAAAAACATTTTGAAAAAAAATGTTGTGATCCAGAGTAAAAAATTAAAAAAAAAAATCATTAACTATTTATAAAAAATGCAACTTTTATGCAATTATAATATGAAAAATATGCAATTTATAACCATTTTTACCAAAATATGGAAAAATGTGCAAAAAATAATCAACTAATTGAATATAGACATTAAAAAACATCAAATTTTGAATCAAAATAATTCTAGGTGAATTATATAAGAATATGAATTATTTGCATAAAAATCGGGTCCTTGTTATGGCTGTAGCACGTATTAATGTTATAAATTTGCATATTTAATCTATTTAATCTGGTTGATCGTATATATTCGTATTATATGCTAAGCAATCTCAGCGATTGTTTAATGGCATAGACATCGAGAGCATGAAACGTTTTTAGTGCATATATTATTATTATTGTATGTTTCAATTGTATCAAGTTTTCAAATTTTGATTTTAAAGAGCTTAGTTTACGATTTCTAACCACATAATTCATATTACAATATAGGTTCAATCTCAAGTGTTTTCTAGGAATTTTAGAGAAATATTGAAAACATTTATCGCTATGATAAGAAAAATATTATTTTAATTTTGGTTTTAAATTAACTGATATGTATTATATAATATTTACTGATTTTCCGGATGCAACCCCCAGACCGCAGTTACCATAACTTTTGGTATTTATTGATCGGTATATAATAATATATTATGGGTACTATTTTAGGTACTATATGCTAATAAAATATTGAATCAGATCTCGATTATAGGTTAGTATCATGATTTATGATTTATGACATAATTTAAAAATATTATGTTTTTAAAATTTTACACCGAGGTGTTCAAACTTTAATATCAACAAGGAAGCGGCCATTTTAAATAATTATTGTCTTAGTGACATTGTGCTATTTTGTATTGTCCGTTAGCGAATACTGACGGTGACGTTATATGTGCACGGGCAACATAATATGCGTCTTCTTAAAAGTGTGCGGCCATCATTAAACTCCAAATTGAACCTGAACATTTACAGTGGCACATAAAATCGGACGTTTCACTTTTTAATTTATTTTCCATTTGGTTCGATAAACGTTATCCGACGATAAGTAGTAAATTTTTACGCTGGACGAAACCGTATCATAAGGTCCATTTTATACCATAATATATTAATACATATATAATATATATATATATATATATATATGACGTAGCCACTTCGTGAAATCGAACTTTTCGTGAAAAGATGAACATTTCATGAAATGGAAACGGATATTTTACACTTCGTAAAATTCGAAGATATTTCACAAAATGGTCACTTTTTCATGAAGTGGTCACTCCAATTTAACATCGTGTAATTTTTTACATTTTTTACACTTTTATCTGATTGTTCACTTTGTGTACTGGAATACAATATTAATATGGATATGAAAAAGTGACCATTTTGTGAAATATTTTCGAATTTCACGAAATGTAAAATGTCCGTTTCCATTTCATGAAATGATCATCTTTTCATGAAAAGTTCGATTTCACGAAGTGGCTACGATATGTACAAGGTGATTCACCAAGCATGTTCTCCCCATTTTTGTTCTCAATTATAACTTAATAATTATAATTTTAATTCTCTATAAAACATTTATTCAAAATCTGATTTTTAGAATTTTTAAATATACTTGAAGATTATATTTTAAAATTCTTAAGATTTTGTTGCACTACTTAAGAAGTGTCCTGGGGTGATACAAACTTTTATTTTTCAAATGAGAACCACTTTCCTCCCACCCTCTTTTCTACTGTAAATTATTTAGTCGATAATTTTTCAGAAAACGTTGATGTTTTTAATTCGAAATTCTAACGAGTAGTTTTCAAGTTATTTGACTTTGAGTATTAAGGATAATAGGTTCGTGATAACTGAACTTTAAATTTTAAATTAAGTACATCAACGTTTTCAAAAAAATTATCCGTTTAAAAATTTTAAATAAAATAGGGGGTTCTCGTTTAGAAAATATAAGTTTGTGTCATCACACTCCTTAAGTAGTACAAAATAATCCAATAATTCGAAAAAATGGACTTTGAGTATAATATTTAATTAAAAATCCCAAAAAACAGAACTTGAATACATTTATTATTAAAGCTAAAAGTAAATCATCCTGCAGCATAGATTCATGCAACAAGCATAAACGATAATTTAATTTATATACTCACGTGCGCGTTACCTATGTATTATACACGCTTTTAGTCCAATGTCAATAATCAGGAACCGCGAAAGAAATATTAGGCATACGAGTGTCGGGAATTCGAAACAGTTATTGCATTGTAGTGTGCTCTGTACGCATCGCGTAAAATAATATTATTATCATTATTATTATTATTATTATTATTATTGTGTTCAGACCATTCATCCGCGGGTGCGCTGTAGAATGAATAACATTAAAATAATCCTGGAAAACGCAGTCGTAACGTCGGAATAATAATACGCCGGAAACGTGCATTATAGTGTACAATAACGCAATTTATTATCTGTAATACGTTTTGCTATTGAAATATTATTGAATTTGAACGGCGACGATACGATGCGAGGCTTTCGATTGGGGTTAAAACCTCGTAATTATTACAACAGCGATCCATATAATATATTTTCCAACGTTTTACGGATATAATACACAGGGCGATTCAAAATTTATGTTAAAGCCATTGTATCACATAATAAATAATATTGAAAATACAAAAAAAATGTGTAAATATTTTTTCAATACATTTTATTGCTCAAACGACGTTAATTACTATAAAACTCTATACTTGAGAGATATCTAATGTTTTTATAATTTTCTAAAGTTGATCTAAACCAAAACCCCCTAAAATATCGTGAAAAATGATAAAATGTAAAAATTATTTTAGACGTTTCTAAATCAAAAAACTTTCGTATCTATCACACATTTTTCTCTATTTTGAATCAATAAATTAACCGTAATAAATTTTGAATCATCCTGTATTCATATATGTGTGTGTTATTCGCGAATATAATATAATAATACGAATTTTCGTAACAAGCTATTTTCTGATTTCGAGAGTAGTTTGCAATAGCAATAATAATATTATTATGTATATATGACGCGTAATAGAACCGATGCGATAAAGTTGAAATGTCAGTAATTTATTTTGTTTGTTATGTCATTATATCATTTAATAATTATTTTTCGCATTCAATTTAGTATATGTACATATGGGTACATATCGCGCGTTACTATATATTATAATCTCAGTATTATACAAACAATAATTGCAAATGAAATACATTAATTGTTTTGAACAAATCGATTTTTTATTCGTTATAATATATTTTGTTCTGTATATGATGCGCGTACAATCAAAAAGTTACTCAGATATTAATATATTATTATATTATACACTCACTCGTTATGTACATTTATTGTTTGGAAACGAATCGAGCAATATACATACAGTGTTATACAATATACTTAAGTCACCTCGCCCTCTTCCCCATTCATAACTTCACTTCCATTCCAAGATATAAAAAAAATATAAATATGCACACTTCCAAATTCTGGGGCAAATATTTTAGAATGCAACACTAATCTCGAACAAACTTAAAAAAAATTAAAAATAAAATAAAGAAATGGTAAACCCATCCCAATACTTCTATACTAGTGATTCCCAATCTAAAGTCCGAGAGCCATACCTAAAAAATTGAAAAAAGTTTCATTTGTATAGTAAGCCTTTGTTTGTAAAATTGATGTGAACATCTACTTAACGTTTTAAAGATTGAAAAACTTGGTGGATAACGAAAAATATGCTTATGATGTCTGATACCTGATGATATCCAGGAATATTTGATAGAGTTATACAAAATTATCGGAACTGCAAAGATACTTTTTAATCTGGTGTAAACGCTTCGTCGTTTTGATGTCAAAAAGCAACTGTAAGTCCTAAGCTTCGAGTAATCGCATTAGGATATTCAGTAATATTTTCGAAAACATATTTATATGAACATGGGGCTTTCTGGACTGCTCTACATTAAAAATAAACAAAGGACGCCAGTAAAGACATGCGTGTAGCTTTGAGCAGTTATAAGAAAAATACAATGTAAAATCGAAGTGGTCCGTGACGCATCGAAGTTTTTCGAGTAGTGTCCGTAGTGTCAAAAAGGTTGGATACCACTGCAGTCTAGACGTTCGGAAGTTATTAATACAAGAACAAGAATTATTGGTCACACCAACCTCATTCACATACATGATATCATAAAGCACGAAGAACGACTTCACTGTAGCCACGAATGTAACGAACCACTCACAATCAAACACAATATAGTTTTAGATTGTCCGCTATTCGTCACCGCAAGAAACTTCCTTGACCAACCTTCAACGATGGAGGAAGCACTAGGAGAACACGACAGGCATTCAATCCATAGCGTCTTCAAATCCATATTGGTATCGACTAGAGCTCTTATAATCCGTGAACACGAATTACACGTGTACACGTGAAATTAAAAATTTCGTGATGAAAACCGTGTAATCCGTAGTTCACGTAATTCACGTAAATTTCGTGTATTTAAAAATCCTACACGTGAAATACGCGTTTATTTAAAAGAAATTTATAATTGCAGAAATAATGAAGACTTACTAATATAATTAATAACGTAATTTATTAAACGTTTAATATAAATTATAAAAAATTACTAGTAATACTACTGGTACTATGTACTATTTAATTATATGATTACGGTTGAATAGGACAATACTGAATAAGAAATAGAAATGGAATATATAGTGCACATGCGTAAACGTTATGCGGTACAATGAGAGATAACTTATAAAATGTAGAGTTTTGGTACGTTTATAAATAAATGAGTATATGTATTATGTACTAGGTAATACCTAGTAGGTATCGACTAAAAATGCGATAATACGTAATATCTATCTAATCCAACTAAAGTCATTGTTAAAACCGATAAAAAATTTAAAAATAAGACGAATCACGGATCACGTGAATATAAATCACGGAATTCCCGTATTTTGTAAATTCACGTGAATATCATCACGGAATTCACGTGTCACGTGAAATACGTGTATATCCAATATAAATATCCGTGTATCCGTGACACGGATACACGGCTGCAATAAAACACGTGTTCTACTGAGACCTCTAGTATCGACACCTAAAATTTAATAATAAGCCATAATATTATGTAATGAACTTTAAAAAAGAATGTAATTCTATAAATTTGTAAATATTGTCTAACCAACTGTAGTCTAATGACCTAGCTGTTGAATTTTTTATCCTTAACAAAAAAATACTTAAGTACTATTTTTGTAACACGCTTATCTGCAGCAGTTATCAAGTACCTATTCACTGCAGCGTGGTGATCAGAAGAAAAAGGGGCGGAAGAAGCGCGGAAAATAATTCAAGGGAACATAAATTTACGGTAATTACATATTTTTTTTCTGATCACTTTACAGTAAGTACTTGCTAACTGCAGATAAGCAAAACGACTTCGATTAAAAATTATCGGATTATATTTATAATTTATAACGTCCGATTTAAAAAGATATCTTATTTACATAAGTCGATTTAGATTTTTATACTACCTATCATAGTGTTTATTTTATTTGTTATATTATTATTGTATCTACGCGAAATGAAAAATGGTTCTAGAAATTCATTGGTCTTCGGTCGCTTATAAAATTAAAATCAAAACATCGATAGCCCCATGGAAATCCCTCTCGTCCTCATCTAAACACGAAGAAATAGTTACCACAAATACTCGGGTAGGACACTCCTGTTTAACTCACTTACATCTCATTACAAAAGAAGACTGCCCGGTTTGCAAACTCTGTGAGAAATGACCATCAAACATATCACACTAGAATGCCACCCAAGTCTAACAGCTCTCTAGACATATTTTCGGAAACTCATCAACGATGAAACAAGCACTTTGCGAGGAAAACTCCAAAAATATAAGTAATTTTTTCACAAACATAGGCTTAACAATATTGTTGTAAAAAATTAATAATAACAACAATATATTTCACAAAATCCCTCAACTGTTCTACATAATGTAAAATCTTAATGTTAAGACCAATAATATGTAATCATAATTACAGGCTAATGACCTAAGATGTTGAAGCCTTATAAACCGCCCCCCCCCAAAAAAAAAAAAAAATATATATATATATGTATATATATTTAATTACAATTTTTGTAACACACTTATCTGCAGTTATTAATTATCTACCTATTTACTGCAGCGTGGTGATCAAATGAGAAATGGTTTTAGAAATTTGTTGGTCTTCGGGAAATCTTAAAATCATACAGGCGACGATGTATGTATACCAACAAACCGTATTCATTATACTTGAAACTTGATTTTTTTTTTTAATTTCGTAAATATTTTTGACTTTTTTATGTGTAACGAAAAAGTACCCCTTAAGAATAACATATTGTGTTTTATTTCAATAACAAAATGCGTCCTTGATAACGTGTACACTGACGGACAATTATATTTTATGTTCTATCGTGTGACTACTCACAAGTCACAATAATGCTGTATGTAGTTGACAATAATTATTAATTGTTTCAAAAATCAAAAAACTTTATCGCTATGTGAACAAAAAAAAAAAATTACAACTCTGAACAAGCAAAGGCTTTCACCACCCCTCCTCCCTCCCCACCACCATGTCGATCGGTGTACAATTGTATTTTTTATATCATATTATATTATATTATTCGACATATTTTACGATTTCAATTTATTTGTTTGTTTATCTTTAGTCGGGGGAGCAAAAAAAAAAAATACGAAAAAGTTATACGTCCCGCGTATAGATACCTACGGTATTATTGTTCCACAGAGGTAAAACTGTCTTTGCGTATATAAAATATTATGTTCAACTGTAATATACAGCAAGAGACCCTGTTTTCATATTTCCGCAAACGGATCGAAAGAGGTAATATTATACGTCGTTGGTCGCTGTCTTCCGAGTAAATCGAACGGCAAAACGACGACTGAGTGTTCAAAAACGAATTATTTCTTTTTTTTTTTTATTTTGTCTTCTTGCAGTTTTTTTCATAAGTCAATTCGAGAAACGTAATGTGGCTAGCGCGGTTTCCCAACGTCTAATCGTGATGGGGGGAGGGGGGAAAGGAAAATAAATGTATGATGTTTTCCATTACTATTATTACACTGTTGTTGTCGTTATTATTACATTATTGTCCTCAATAAGTCAGCGTATGCACACAACTGTTCAAAATCAAATAATACACGAGATGATTCGCCAACCATGCTCACCCTCATTTTTTCATATAATAATGAATTTATTCAAATCACGATTTTTCGGCATTTTTAAATAATTGTTGACATTTTTAATGTACTTAATTCAAAACTCGAACCAGTATAGTTTTTTAGCTGTTAAAATTTTTTTTTAATTTTTTTAACTATTAGTAGATTAATATTAATCACTAAAATTTTAAAATTTTCATAGCCC
Organism: Pentalonia nigronervosa; assembly: GCA_014851325.1. NCBI lineage: Eukaryota > Metazoa > Arthropoda > Insecta > Hemiptera > Aphididae > Pentalonia > Pentalonia nigronervosa. The sequence goes on along the minus strand of JACXSJ010002065.1, from coordinate 21,617 downwards.
CCATGTCCTTCAAACCCATTGTCGCGGATCTATTATTCTTAGTGCACAATGGTAAATAACTCAAAAACCATTCGTTCGAATTTTGATTTTGATACGTTAAAGTTTTCAGAAAAATTATCCGCTTAATGATTTACAGTTGAAAAAGGAGTCCCATTTAAAAATCAAAAACTTTTATCTCCACAGGACGCTCCTTAAATAGTATAGAATATTTCAAGAATTTGAAAATATAATTTTCGAGTATATTTAAAAATTCCGAAAATCAGAATTTTAATAAATTGATTATTAAATGAAAAAAATAAAGGTGAGCATGCTTCGTGAGTTGTCTCGAATACGAATATAGAGAAAACACGGAAATATTTCATTTTAATGGAATTAAATTGTTGTAGGGACGGTTCAAATTTAAATTGTAGCTGCTATAGTATAACATTTAGAGAACATTGGCGGCCAACAAGGAAAACAGATTATGCGGAAAACGTCGTAGATATTATAGAGTTATCGTGCGGCATGGCAGTGAATTTTTGAGTGGTACGAAAACTATTTCGACAACCTTTTCGGTGCGACTTTATCAATCAAACATCTAGAAAAAAAAACCATAATACCACATGACGTATTACACATTTTGTTATATACCTAATATAAATAAATATATGAAAACATATAAAAGATTATATACTGTATACGATAATGATATTTTATAATTGAAAAGAAGTCCCTTATATGAAAAATAGAAGTTTATATCCCTACAGGGGGCTCCTCAAGTAAAACAAAAGTTCTCAAGAATTTGAAAATATGGTCTTCAATTATATTTAAAACTTCCAATAATCAGAATTTGGAAAAATTGATTATTAAACGAAAAAATAGAGGCGAATCGTTGCAGGGGACGGTACAAATTGAAATTTTAGTGTCTGTAATATAACATTTAGAGAACATTAGCCGTCGACGAGACGGCAGATGGAAAACAGTTTATGCGAAAAACAACGTTGTAGATATATAGAATTGTCATGCGGCATGGCAGTGAATTTTGAGCAATACGAAAACTATTTCGACGACCTTTTCGGTGCGACTTCATTAATCAAACGTCTAGAAAAAACAACAACATAATACTGCATGGCGTATTACACATTTTATTATATACCTAATATAAATAAATATATGAAAACATAAAAAGATTATACTGCATACGAGTGGCCACAAGTGAGTAAAGTAGTTTGGAAATTCAGGGGAAGTTTGTATATTTTATTTTATTAACATGCATCGTTACGTTTCAGAATCGTAAAGAATCGCGAGTGCGACGAATAATCAAATCGAATTAGGTATATTTATTCAATCTTACCGTAAAGAAACGGATTTGTGTCGAACAAATAAAATTTAGCAGGTCGGGCTGCAGTATTTTTAGAAATTTTATTTTTTAAACAAAAAACTCTATAATACGTTCTTGTCCCCAGTCATATATTATGTAACAATCATAACCAATGATATGGGTCACTCGCATCATTTTTCAACCCGCATAAATCATGTGGACCACGCAGTGCGCGTATAAGCGCCGGACTCAACCCATACCGCGATTATACGCAGTTAAGTGTTTTCGGTTAAGTCTGCACTCTTATAACAACGATGATGACTGTTTTATGTTTCTTCAGATTTGCCACCTAAATTCGTTACAACGGTACGACGAATAACAAAAATTTGTGTTTATCACATATGAGTCAATTGAACATTTCAAATAACCGTGAATTTTTTATGATAATTGTCATCACTCAGAATCGATTAACTACCCATTAAATAAAAAATCGCTCTAATAGGTACAATATGCACATCATATTCTTTTCTTACAATAATACAAGACATTTTATTATTTCTATATTGTATTCTTATGCTATACATTTTATCTATAAATTTAAATTATTTTTTAACAGTACGACATAGGTATATACTTAAATACTGCCCTTACTGAAATCATTAAAAAAAAATCAATAGAATGTTGTTAAGACAATTATAGTTTTATTTTCATTAATCTTGTATTATAATAGTAGTAACACAACCACGTTCGTCTTCTAAATTATGTAATATTTTGAACTTTGTATTGTTTGCGGAATCCGTTTCCACCATCAATCAAATGGCATTTGTTTTCGAACAGTGCACGTCAAGGTATTTTAATGAGCATAATTATTAATCAGATTTTCCTCATTTTCCATTTTGGGCAGTGTATACGACCTGGATGAAACAAAAGCTTTCTTAAGCCATGCTCAACCCTCACGAGTTCGCACAAATTTATTATTTAAACACGGTAAAGAATTTATTAACATAAAGCAACCTCGCACCTAGCAGTACATTGTCCTCGGAATATAAATTATCTCCAATATTACACAAACGTTTATTAACAATCGTTATCGTTATATAATTATAACTTAAAATAAAATAAATATATTTTATGCCTATCTATAAATACTTACTCTTAATCGTTAAAATTTACTTATTGATCATATAATCGATACAATTATACAAATATTATGTGATTTTCTAAGTTTACATATAATACATTTATATCTAACTTTAAACAATATATTTTTCAAATCTAGGTTTTTATTTCATAAAATACGTAATATCGTAAAAAAACAATTAGGACGTATATTATTAATGTTAAATACTTTAATACAACACTACACGTTTAATGCTATACAATTATAATTATATGTGTGTAAGTATAAAACAAAATTAAAAATTAAAAATTTTAGTATTATTTTCTATATAGATGGAACAGTTTTTCCATGGTTTAAATCTTAAATTATTATTTAGTAGTTAACGAAATAGGAAAAATTTACTTTTTTAAAATACATATCACCAGAGTTTGTTTTTTTTTTTTTTTAATTAACAAAAACACACACACGAGAATATTAAGCATATTATTATGTTTATTTATGCATTGGTACACATAAATAAATAAATAATTAGTTTGAAGTTAAAAGCATTAATTTTTGAAATTTATATAAATTCTACTTATAAACGTAGTTGATTGGTTTCGGCTGGTATAGCTCCGGCTAAAAATTAATATTTTGTGACAAATATTTCTATAAAGTTACTAATGAATAATTGATTAGCAAAATAAAAGGATATTTACAATAAAATCGTATTGCACGTGCCTCACTGTAACATCCTATTGATATAAAGTTGCTTTAATTTGTCAAAACTCAAAAGCGAAGGTATTATATTATAATATTCTCTTTGAGTTATTTTCGTATTGAATTATTTCAAATATACTTTCTTATCAGTAAGCGACTCGTTGTTTAGGTATGATTCGTTTAAAGCGACGAGAAAATTTATTTCTGTCAACCATAAGTTTCAATTAAAACTTTGCCACTTGCAAACTAATTGGCGTCAGAAGCGACCGCCGCCGAATCGTTAAGATAAATTTTACAATACGAGTGATATTAAGTTGAAGAATTATCAGGAAATGTATTTAATTTTATACGTTTACAGTGTACGCGTTAAGCTAATTTAACTGATACAAGTGTTTTCATTTTGAAAAGACTATTTTTTAAATCTAATTATTATTTAGCTTTCTTGGATTTAAATAATTCAACGATACTGACGGTACTACAAAGTACCCCGAGAAAAATGATTTATTTTTCAATACATATAATTTTTACTTGTGTGCATATTATACTTTTGTTTTGAGAAAATTATATATTCTATATAAATATATCGATGACAATAACTATTATAACTATATGATATACAGGTGGGGGACACTTAAACTCAGGTGAACCCGAATTTCATCCCGGAAAAACCCTCCCAAAAGTAAGCTACATTATGTTTATCGTACAAAATATAATACGTGGAACAGACGATAACGCGTCGTAAAGATTATTTTTAAATTTATTTTATGTGGAAATAGACTTCACGTACATGAAATATTGAAATATTTTATCGATCGCGCCCAAATCGCGTAAACGGCATAGGTAACTATATTATAATATTATTATATACCAAAATGCGGCGATTCAGAGTAGGCGTAATAATAATTCGACGATATTGAGTGCGCGTTTCATATTTTTTTTTTCTCTTTTATCAATATACTCGGAGACAATAATAACGATAATACCCTTCTAACGTATTCCGGCCGAACCTGCATTATATTTTATTGCGATATCGTCGAATGCAAATCTCTGAGTCCTTTCGAGTTCAACACGCGCGCGCTATACGGAACGTCAAAATCAAAGTCGCGCGAATATACTCATACATTATGTACGTGTTTAGGGTAGGCGTAATGTAATCGCAAAAGCTTTTGAAAAAGCTCGCGTAAAAAAAATAAAACCCCTTATAATACGCGTTTATGTCTTTTTGAAGGTACGGTTTTTTCGCATATTCTAATCTAACGTACTGAAACCAAACACGAGTCCCGGACGAGATGTATACACACACACACACACACACACACACACACACACACACACACACACACATATATATATATGCTACTATGGGACGTGCTGCAGACGAAGACCGGGGCGACAATAAAACTACGAATTCCGCGCGCGGTCGCAGTCGTTGGAAATAAAACACTGCGTTTGTTGTCCCGATAAGTACCTCTGTTTACCTACCTGCCTGCTTGCCTATATGCGCCCGTGACGCGTATTATACATAAATACCTATACGATTGCCACACATAATGTTAATAACAAATTTACCCGTCCGGGCACGTAAGTGCCGGAAGCTTATCGTTATCGCGGGAACCGAAACCCCAAAATGGCGTAGTTAGACGGGTTTAGTCGGTCGTTAACGGCGGCGGTGTTGGATTGAGACCGAGACGTCTGAAAAATCTTAACTCGAGCGTTATAGGTTTTATCTGTTAAAGAAAAAAAAATATATTTTTTCAATTGGTTCAATCTACATTTTTTTTATGAAATGTTTTGTTGGATTATAATCGTTTTTCTACTTGTTTTGTTCTAATACGTAGCATGCGAGTACAAAAAAATGATTTAATTATATTTTATAGTTGAATTTCAAACACATCGTGTGTGGACATTTCAAATTTTTGAGAAATCGAACTGCACGGGAAACCGTAAAATAAAAGAGGGAATAGTAAGTACCTATCAGTCAAATTTCATAACGCTCATAACATACATCATCACTATGTTCAATAACTGTTTTACAGTAAACTGGATCGAATGATTAAAAAAATAGCGGAACCAATTTTAATTTCGTTATATAATGACAGTGACCGATCCGAAACATCAGTCAGTTCTTGACGATTTAAAATATATAATAAAATCAGTGGAAGAAATAAGCGCCAAAATGAGATAAGAAAAAAAGTCTTAATCTTAAAAAAGCGCCAAAATCTTAAGTACGCGTGTGCCACGGTTAATAGATATTAAATAACGGATCTCAAATTCATATAATAATTCCGTTCATATAGTAATTGATGTATTATTAATATTACAAAACGAATTATACTTACTTATGGACTCTCCTCCAAAAAAAAAAAAATTAATAATATCTCATGAAAAAATAACTGTAAAATGGAGAAATAATATCGTATAGAATATGTAAAAAAAGTTGAATTAAAAAATCAACCAATTTACTAAAATTGTGTTTATTTTTATGTATATTAACGATTATTGACAATTCTAAACATTTTTAAATAGCTACTTATATAAAATATAAACAAATATTAATTTTGGCGCAAATGATATGTCATTTTATCACCTTTGACAAATATAGCCAATAAAATTGTAAAAATGTCTACTTTTTATAACTAACGTTAACAGAAGTATCATCGTCATATCCTCTACTATATATATATATCACACTACATAGACACAGATGCTTATGCTATGATATAGATATCTGTGACATTATATTGTTGTCTTCATGATCTTGTCTAAATAAACCGTTTCATCGCTCGGACGACCACACACGCCGACTTCCATCCCAATCCGGACAACCGCAGTCGCCCTAAGTACACCGACAGCAGCAGACACACGTGATGAGCAACGTCTTATAACAGTTCTGTATTATATAACATGCTGGTTTCTTTAAGTTATAAATATGTATATATATATTTTTTTAAGTATTTCAAATAAATCAATTGTGTTCATTAATTAATGATAAATTGCAAGAGAAGAAATATTAGACATATTTCTTCCTTATTTGCTCATCAAGTATATAACAGATCTGCAGTCGAATTAGGATGAGTTAACTCGTCATATAATTAAATCCTTACATAAATATATATATATATATATATGTGTGTGTGTGTGTGTGTGTACATATATAAATAATAAATAATATATAAGTAAAAAAGTGTAAATACGTATGTAGTGTGCACGCGCTCCATTTTGCACTACTACAAAATACTGCATTTATTTTTTCGATAAGTACCTCTACCTATCCACCTATACCCATGATGCATATTATACATAAATACCTATGCGATTGCCACACATAAATGTAATAACAAATTTATCCGTCCGGGCACGTAAGTGCCGGAAGCTTATCGTTATCGCGGAAACCGAAACCCCAAATCGCGTTCGACTGTTTAGTTGGTCGTTAGCGGCGGCGGCGACGTTGGCTTGAGACCAAGACGTCTGAAAAATCTTAACTCGAACATTTTCGGCGGTGAAAAATGTTGCCGCGTTCAGGTTAGGACCGCGCGGTAAGCCCGAAACCGCCGATACGCGCGTCGATTATAATACGAAAAATATATTCTCGTTTCGGATAAAAAATTCATTTTTAAAAAACGTGAACGTTTTATAAGTGCGTCTTCTCGCACGATAGTCTTCACGGACTGGCGCTTTTAATATTTCACGCAGAAGTGACACGCCATCCAAAACGTTTTAAACATTATTTTCTTCCGACCAAAAAACTTTACAAACATCTCGAGTTTGTTTTTCTTATTTTAAACACGTTAAAAACAGTGATTAAAACTTAAAAATAATGATATTAGTTCTTCGAGAAATGTCTGAGAAACAGTGTAATTCAGTACAAAATGCACCTATAAGTATGAAACAAATATATACCTACTACTCCATTTTTTATAAACATTTTACATAGTTTTGTACACCTGCGATTTTTTTTTTATATATAACATGTAAGTTTATGTTTAATAATGAAAATACCGATTATTATAACGCTTAACCTATATGTCACGAGAGTAAAATATTATCAACATTCTTATTATTTTATAAGCATAGTAAAAAATAAAATATGTTTTGTCTGATCTGCAGTTGTGTCAAAAATATTTTCTCCCTCAGACTTAAAATTATATGTACATACTGTATGCACTATGCGTATTATATTATACGTAATTATGTGCTTTGAAACGACTGTTTGAAAATATTATAAGTTTTATCTGTACAAGAAAATAAAATATTTTAGATTCTGAACGGAGCGATTGATTTTACAATGTATTGTGTGTGTGTGTATTTTTTTTTGTCTGTCACCACGTTTTAGTGCAGTAAAAGTGTTCCGGTTTTCTTCATCAGCGTCTTTTCTGGTAGGAAAGTGAATCTAGTTGATACTTTGAGCAGGTCGAAAGTATAAAAATCTCAATAGTTTTTTAACGCGCTGGGAAAAACAAAAAAAAAAAATTAAGGAAAAACGGAAATTTTTTCCGCAAAGCAAATTTTTAGCAAAATTAATTTTTATTTTTGATGTAACAAAAGAAATAATGACGGCAAATACATGAAAATTTCACCAAATGTTTATAAAAAACATTATCAAAACGCCAAAAATATTTTTAAAATATTTTGACTTTTTTTCAACTATTTATAAACATAATACATTTTCAAGATTTTTTATTATTGCAGATAAAAATTTTTTCAATCGATCAAAAAACTTGAAAATGTAATAGAATATTTTTCATAACTTATTGTAAGTGAAAATTAAAAAAAAAAGTTGAGCGTAATTCTCTAATAGTTTTTTATAAGCATCAAATTGTAAAATTTTGAGAAAATAAGTAAAAATCACGAAATTTTGCAGTTTTTTTTTATTAGAAAATTCACATAAAATTTTCTATTCAAATCCAAGATTTAAAAATTCAACATAAGGATCTCTATAAGTTTTTTTACCTTTCTAAAAAGAAAAAAATTTACCGGAAAGTCTAATTAATTTTTATAAGTGTTTAAAATTAGACATTGGATATTTACCCATTTTCTTATTTTCATGTAATTCAAAAAGGAATAATTATAGACATTTGAAAATTTTACCAAATGTTAAGATTATAATTTTCTGTACACAAAAAAAAATTTAAAAATATTTTAACAATTTTTGAGTTAATTATAGGCCTAAGAAATTTTTGGTTTTTTAAGTTTTTTTCTTTAAATATCAATAAAAAAAAATTGTTTAATCAAATTTCTTGAAAATGTAATACAAGATTTTTCATAAGTTGTTAAAATAGCAAATCAAAAATAATAAAAATACATAGGCACAATTTTTGTTTATAAGCATCTAAACTTCAAATTTTGACCGAAATTCATCATCAAATATTTGCAAATTGTTTTGTAGTTAAAAATTTATAAAATTATCAGTTTTTATAGCTAAGGTTTGAAAATTTATTGTAAATATTTAATAGCGTAAGCAAAAAAATCAAAAAAATATATAAAATAAATAATTTTTTATAGACATTTTAAGTTCAAATTTAGATGAAATTAGATATTTAAATGAAAAATAACAATGCTATTTAATTCGTTGTAATTTAAAAATATTTTTCATAGATGCTTGAAACTTTTAAAGTATATTATTATATTTTATACACTGAATTACATTTTCTAATATAATGTTTTTTACAAAAATAATTCAACCTACTGTGTTATTAATAGTAAAATTAATTATTTTAATAGCAATAATATCATAAAATACACTTACTTATGTAGGCTGACAGACTATCTTCGCCCAGAATCCTTTTTCGTATACAATAATTTTATATTATTGAATTCAAATTTAACAAATTCATAACATTCACGCCACTCGACACCCACTGTACACCAGAATGATACCCACTTGCCGACCTTTTTTCAATTGGTCTTAACATTTTCTTTTTTTTTTTTTTATTCGATTATTATAATTTTTCTATTTGTTTTGTTCTAACAATAAATTAGGAGAGTACAAAAATAATTAAATTATTTACAGTTGAATTTGAAACATATTATATGTATTGACATGGCAAATTGTTGAAAAAGCGATCTTCACCGGAAACTATAAAATAGAGGAGGGGATATAAATATTAGTCAAATGTCATAACGCTCAAAACACACATCAGCACTCCGTTCAAAAACTGTTTTATAGTAAACTAGACAGAACGATTAAAAAAATACCACAACTACTGTCAATGTTGTTATATAATGACAGTGACCAATCCGAAATATCAGTCTGCACTCAACGATTTAAAATATATGTTTCGATTTTTCGTCTTGACATTTTTTTTTAACTTTTAATATTAGGTATTTTTTTTTTTTTTTTTAAACGATTATTTGACAATATACAATATGTAAGGATATTTTTACAATAAGCATGTGATGTGATGTGAGGTATTTTTTATTTTTTGCACATGAATGATTTTGGTCAAAGAAACCATCCAACATAGTTATACTTTTGACGTGAATGTGCTTATAATATTTTTGATTTACTAATTAATTTAATTTCTTTGTTATTTTATTATGCTATGTCAGTATGGATATTTACAACAGTCTCTTTTTAGCCTTCTCGGTGGGTTTTCTGGGACGTTTGACGGAGTTGAGGACAAGGGTCGTAGGCGTGTGCAGCAGAAGACTTACGTGCAGCATCTTCCACGTTTTTTGGGCCAATTGATTGACCTCTGGGCCACAACGGTGTAAATATTATAATCGCTTAGTCACGGTTTGCCGATCTATTATTTTAATAAAAGTAAATGAAATAGATCTGAACCAATTTTCCCATTAGATGATTGATATTTTGTATAATATATTGTACCTAGTTTACAACAGAATATTTTGATGGGTACCTGCCTAGTCAAAATTACAAATTATATTGTTATTGTCACCGTGTAGTAAACTGAATACACAGCCTACTCGTGCAGTATACAGCTAATATTTTTGACGGTTTATAATTTATTTTGCCAGTTGTAAAAAAAAATGGCCCGCTTATCATTCTGCATGCAAAAAGAATTTAAGAAATAATTTAAATAATTTTCAATCTGCGATTAAATTCTGCTTACGCCTATCGCGACAAGGATTATTTTCTTTGATATTATTTATGTACTTAATCCAAAACTTGAACAAGTAGTCTTTCAGTTGTTAAAATGTTTATACTAAGGAAATAATCCTTAAAAATGGTATTACAAAAATATAAAATAAATGTTATATTGGATCTAGTATTTACTAGGTCTGGACCATTTTAAAAAAACAATAAACATTGATTACTAAAATTTTCAAATTTGCACAGCCCATCTTCCAAACCCATTATCGTGGGGCTATTATCCTTAGTACACACAAAGTAAAACAACTCTATAACTATTCGTTCGAATTTTGATTTTGATAATACGTCAAAGTTTTTAGAAAAATTGTCCGCTTAACAATTTACCGATAGAAAGGGGCCAGTGGGGGTTCTCGTTTGAATAACAGTAGTTTGCATCTTCACTATAGGCGTACTCCTGAAGTAATAGAAAAAATCTCAAAAATCTAAAGATAATGTGGTCTTAGGGTATACTTAAAAATTCCGAAAATCAGAATGTTCGAATAAATTTGTTATCAAATGAAAAGACGGGTGTGAGTACGCTCGGCGAATCACACTGTACCTAATATATTACACGATGGGCGACGAAAGTTTAAATAATTTTACCTCAAACGCAGAATAATATACCGACTGCTCCGTGGCTACACGAAAAATAATAAATTAACATCACACACACACACACAAAAGGAACTTTACTTGACGCTTAATAATGCCGGCTTCTAATCACGTCTCTCTCTCTCTCTATATATATATATATATATATATTATAATAATAATATACTACAACAACACGTGCATTGTGCAATGCCTGCGTGGTCGTTGTTGTAATATTCGACTTATATTATGCGTATCTACATTATATATTATATTATATTATACAATAGCGTCCGTCTTAGAATGGCGACTGTCGTGACAAGATCAATTATCTCTGTTCAACACGCGCGTGGCATATCGCGAATTAATGTTACATTTTCCGTACAAAGCGTATGGTCCCAAGGGGGGGGGGTGGGGGGGGGGGGGGGGTAAGCGGTGGGCTTATTAATCTATTATGAAATTACGTGTTTTATTTTTTCGTTTTTGTTTTGTTTTTTAATTTAATATCGCCTTCTGCGGTGCGGTCTCGTTGCCGCCCCGTTATCTTTCGGACGAATTTATAAGATATTATTTTTTCAAACAGATTTCGTGCGTTGTAACCGTCTCGTTTAATATGCGTAAATATATTATAATAAATTTAAAGGACGCCTACGATAACCGTAATATTAAAGTAGGCACTATGGTTTTCTCGATGATAAAAATTACCGTTTTATATAATTATTAAAACACCGGCGGTTAACGTAAAATTTATTATTTTTTTTTTTTTTTTACCATAAGACAAAAGAATTAATACTTTTCCACAAACAGCTTTGTGACGAGACGTATAATACAACTATATAATTACTTATCAAAATTTAATATAAAGTCAGCGTGATCAAACCGTGTGGGATAATAATATGTTAACGGGTAACTGAATGCGAAATAAGACGTGGCCACGTGCCGCGCGTGTTTGACGGAGATAAGAGATTCTGCAACCATGTTTTTTTCGACCATTTATAGCATCCGATTTATAATAACATTATTGTTATAACTTTTAATGGATCACATAATAATAATATTATAGTGGGTCAAGTCGTTAGCGTTATTGTTATAACAATATAGTTACGTCACGCATTCGAGTTTAAACACCGTTTACACCTTGCACTATGCTTTTATGGCCTTGATAAGTGCATACTGTTATATCGACACGACAGTAAATTCATATTGCCGAAAAGTGCTGATTTTCTGATTCGTCAAAATATTCGGCAAACTATACCATAAGCATTTTCTTACAATTCAAAACCATATCGATAATAATCATAACGTCAGTTGAAATAGGCGCAACTAGACCAACATGTTTGGGTTTGCTAAAATTATGTATATCTTACTAATCCGTGAACTCTTGAGGAGGATTTTCTCCTCACACATAATTTTCCAACTGTAGATAACCGATTTTTGTAACACGTTTTTAACATTATTAATTATTTGTATATATTAACTGATTTAACTAATATAATGCACTAACAAAGCGAGTAATTGGCTTATTATAATATTATTCAAGTTACAACCGTTCTAACAAATATAAATACCATACCACTTTAACGTTTGACGTTGGTATTATTTTAAAACTATTTTCCTTATTAATTTTGTGCTGCACTTATCTAACACTGATTCCGTTATTATTTATTTCTTTATGTTATTTATAAGGTCTCTCCTAATATTTAAAATGCGTATGTCAGTAAACCGTTACTATAACATACTTATCAAACTGAATCCGTTACATACTTTAAAAACTGCGTTCACGTGTTGCAAGACTAACTGAAATTACAATTGCAACTCGAAATAACTTGTTTAAATTAGGAAATACTTCTTTTTGAATATTGTTTTTTTTTATAAAATAAAGAAACTGTTCTTCCCTCATATTATTTTTATTATTTTAGAATAGAAGCCATACTACCAAGGATGCTGAGGCCTCCCAAGCACCTTCCTATTTGTGCCTATGGACATAGGTATCTAATAAACTCATACTTATATTGCTGTAATGCGGGAATTGGTTGGGAAACGATTGTGGGCGAGTCGATATTTATATTATATTCGAAAACAACGATAATAATATAGCCACATTATCAGACTTTCGATTTCCATGACAATTGTTTAACCGTTTTTTACATTATTTTCGAAAACCGCTGAGAATTTCGAACAATTACCTTTTAAGATAACGTCGTCTGTAATCCTACGACTTGTTTTCCAGATGCGTATCGTACCTTTCATAATATTGTGTTTTAAACTAACCACAACAATATACAAAAAATAATGTCGCTCGTTTTTTTTATATCGAAACCCGCTGTCCTTTTAGCTCTTATTGTTATCGTAACTGCAGTCGTAACAGATTTGTATATCGAGTAGGTATTTTAAATATAAGTATATAAGCATAATAGTACTATATATCATATTGTTTGCGTACACGTAAATATGTATACCACCTACAAAACATAATATGACATATATAGCTGGTAACTGGATTACGAGGACAAAAATATTGTGTCGTTACAGAGCGAAGATCCGTTTTCTCGATATTCTTACGCGATTATCGTACGATATATAATATCATATAATTGCGATACGCTCAAATACAATAATACGGACGTATAAAAAAAAAATAAAAATGCAATTTATTAGAATGGGTTACGTGCGTTTTTAACAAATATTACGTAATATTATACACATTGATTTTTCTCTTCCCCTCTCCACCACACCCATCCCTACCACTAATACGTGCCGTCGTCGTCTCGGAGGTATGTTATTGTGTTCGAATGTATATAATGTATATATATATATATATATATATATATAGACATTATTAGACAAAATATATTACCTATATTGTATTATATATAGGTAGGTTAACGTTTCCCTCTCTGTGTATAATATATAGTATGTACTCACAAACCGTGGTATAATGCGCCACGCGCCATCAACGATGTACAATATAATATAATAATATTACATAAAAAGGCATTTCACTCGTGCTTCAAAATAATAATAACATATACATATTATATATATATATATATGTGTGTACGACGACGACGATGTGTGCGTGCGTGCTGGTGCAAATTGACATTTGACGTTGACGATTTAATATTCTCTTTCGTGTTTATAACGTCCTACGACGCGACGTTACGAGTATGTACGCGTATAATATTATAATATAGTACTTAGGTATATAATTTGCGCATAATCAATCGTTTTCGTTCCGGAAGAATGACAACAATAACAACAACAATATATATATATATATATATATATAGGACATTATGACGTAATGTCTTAACGAACTGCTCGGCGAGTCAGTCTCCGAGACGGCCGGAGGGACGCACGCCATGATATTTTTTATAACATTATAGCTATTTAGCTGGTATATACGACGACAATATGCTTTACTATTATCTATTTTATATGGATAATTATATATTATATATCGTACACCAGGAATTCTTTTTTTGCGACTCTCACATTATGTGATATGACGTATTTTACTCAATTATTACATAACTGCCGGCTCCATAATAGCTGCGACTCGGACGGTAAATAATTTCGTTTTTTTTATATCTGTAAAACCCTTTTACAGTCCTTTAAGAACTATTTAATAATTTATCAATTATTATTTACTTAAAAATTATTAAAAATAAAAAAAATATTTTTTTTGCATTATTTAGGATTTTTAGGACATTTAAGTCCCAGTCCTAGTTATTATAGTTTATTATCCAGCGCCACGTGTACGCACATAACAATGGACAACACCGATTACAGTTAAGTGACAACCGCAGTAAAAAACGTGTAAGAACTTTCATATACCAATTTTAATTCCGTGTAAAAATACCTCACATAAGGATGGTTATATTTTGCTACGACGTATTCCATATTACAAAAACTTGCAAACTTCCGATGATTGTGCTTTTTTTTTACGTGGTATCGGAAACGACACGGAAACCGCTTGCGCATTACTGCCACGGCACGTCCATCATTTATTGAAAAACAAACACAAGTAATAAGTAATCCAGGGAGTTAACTTCTCCCCCTCGCCAACCTTTACAATATGTTAAAAACAATAATACAGAGTAAGGGGCTCTGTTCCCTCTATAGTGGTATTTGCCCATATTTTATAAGACTTAACTAATTAATTGGAATTACTCGAATGGGTTATCTGGAATCTCAATGATTATCCCGTTCGTCTCCAGGAACAGCTCCAGCGCAGACTTCTCGTGAACTTCCCTTTCGCTGCCACCGTCGAACCCCTTGCGTTGAGATTCTTTGGGAGATAAGAATGTGAATCTTGCGTTGTCAGGTTCCAGACTCGAGGGTCCGAAGTGAGTTGGTTTTTTTTCATCTGCATTTTTCAGTCTGGTTTTAAAGTTATTTTTCAGCTTGCCGTTGGCCGTGCAGGCCGCAGCCATGTGACTCTCCTTGCCGCATTCAAGGTAGCAGTTTTGCGTGTCGGGGTCTTTGCAGTCGACGCGCAGGTGTTCAGACGTGAGGCATCTGAAGCACCTGCCTTCGCCGCGGTTGTCCTACAATCTTGCCCGACAGTTCACAATCTCGACTTGAATCTTCCCAGCGACCTGTGCCGCTATAGCTGCAGCGGCAGGAACCGACACGACCAAGCATCTCAGGCCTCGTCGTGCCAGAATCCACGCGACCGCGTGTGCCGTTGCGTCCCAAACGATCTAGATGGCCTAGAGGACTTCCTCATCCTCCGTAAGTTCATCAAGATCCTATATGATCACCTTCTCGTACCGATTAAGCACGTTGACGCTACTGTCATCACCAATCACTTTCTACAGAGCTGTAGGACATACTACGCCCGGGCTCTCCAACTAAGGTGCTCCCGGCCACCCTCAGCCAAGTCGGCCCTTGTTACAGCATCAAGGGTTGAGTGGAGATTGTTGTCGATGGAAATAGGCGCTCGGCCTTACCGGCCCGAAGTAATCAAGCCCAGAGTCGACTCGGTGATTTATTAACCTGGTTTCCTTCCAGGAGGTTTGCTAAGTGCTAGTAGGCTTCCTACGGCCTATCATCTTCAGTCAATTAAGTCCAGAAATGGTTCTTCAACTCTGACTCTAACCACTTAAGGCCAGAGCCAGGTTTTTGGTAAGACCTAGATGAGCCCTTAAGCTCCCCCGCCACGACAAGGCGGGCTTCATCGGAGGAGTCCGATTATTGTACTTACCTAATCAATAAATCTCCGCTTTATAATACGCATCTGCCACTATCGATATATTTTTTTTTTTTGAGAAATATTTTATTTATTTAATATACACGCATCAGGGGTGACTCCGAGGGAGACAGGAGGCCGCGGCCTCCTCCCAAGCTTGTATTTTTAAAAAATTAAATATTGTTACAAACAAAATTTTAAAAAAAAAATGTATTATAATATCGGATTATTTTAAAGATTATGACTTAGCCCCCCTCCTCTGTTATTGGCGGACTAGGGGTTCTTAAGCTTAATTTTAATAGTATAAGTAAAAATAGATTTGGTGGAAATAACTGACACCCACCTTTTTTCGGAAATTGCTACACGTAAATTACTTATTTTCAAAATCATGAGATATAACAAATCATATCATACATGATACGTGTAAATCTAGTTAAAAATTTAAGTAAAAATATTCGGGTTTATAATATTTGAGGAAAAAATATCCAGTTTAAAATATCAGCGAAAAAAATATCCGAACGGAAAAAATATCCATAAAAAATATACGAGAAACGAATGGCATATGCGAGTATACTATTATTATTACGAAACCGATTGTTTCCCGGATACCACGAGTACGCTAAGGTCTAGAAAACCATTATCATAAAAATAATAACCAAACAAAAGGATGGAATCACCGGTTTTCAAAATTCGTATCTCAAAATCACCCTTCTGTTTGGACACTAATAGAGAAATGAGGTTAGAAATTGGAATTGATAAGTTGAAACTTGAAAGTAGCACAAAGGAAATTGGTCAGCCGCTTCAAAAATATTTAAACCGTACTATGTATTATTTTTAGTTTTAATATTCACTATAATATACTCACTCACGCGGACACTTTATATTTTAATAAATTATAATAATAATTTTTTATTTTATATTATTTCCTCGGACATTTTTTCCGTTTGTACACATTTTCCATTCGGATAATTTTTCTTTGGATATTTCGAACTGAATATTTTTTCCTCGGATAATATAGATCCGGATATTTTTACCGGTTACCGTGGACGACCTCCACCGACCTCGTCGTAGTGTTTGCAGGGACGGTATAAAGTCGAGACATCGGCTCTCGCGTTATATCCATTACAATATACACACACACACACATATATATATATATATATATACGACCGAAAAACGGACGTAGCATAATAGTATATATTTCCAGTTTCACTCAAAACTTTTGCGGAGCCTCATAAGTCACGCTATACAAGTAGGCAACTACACGCTCTCGCGGAATGCGGCCCGCAAAGGTCCGGTAGGCATCGCGGAATTCGTCGGCGTGAAACAATCGCAGAGAAAGCCAACATCGAAGAGCCGCATATATCATTGTGTTTCAGCCCGGTGGTCGTTATGCACAATATATTATCACGTCTGGTGGGCGATATATCCAATAATAATAATAATAATAATATTATGTGTACACACACAGTGCGCGTTCAGACCTCGCGAGCGTACACCGCCACAACAACAACAACAACAGTCGCACGTGCGGCGGGCGCAAGTCGTGTACGATATATATGTGTGTGTGTGTGCGCGTTTAAAGGCCAATATTATATTGTATTCGCGCGAAAGTTTGCGAGGACCGATGGGGGGGGGGGGCGACTGCGAGGAGAGCGAGTATTATTATTATTATGCGACGACGATGTCATCACAATGAGCACGCGACGGTAATAATAATAATAATATTATTTGCGTGTGTAAATGCGAACGAGTATTATATTGTTATTATTATTATTGGGCCGACTCGGACCGCGAAACAATACGCCCGCGACGGTAAACTCGCGCGCACAATGCGACGCGCGTAACGCGGCTCTCTCTCGCCGACCGACGTTCGCTCACTTCCTACTTCTCTCCCGAGTCCGCGACCGTATATATATGTGTGTGTGTATAAATTGTATGGTTATTGTCGCCTCCTTCTGTTATATATATATATATATATATATACTTTGCACGAGCACACAGCACGTGTGTGTATATGTATGTATATATGGTGACCGGAATGACAAAAGGGTTCGCGTCGCTCTCTGCTCGCGTTTCGGGGGGGGCGAAGGAACAAATATGTTCACTCGTCGACCTCCTCGTCCCAACACGAGTATATATATATATATATATATATATATATATGTGTGTGTGTGTGTGGGTGTGTGGGTGCGTGCGTGCACACGCCTCTCGCTGTTCGGCTCGTTTCCTCGGAAAACGATGGCTTTTCTGCGGGGCGGAATTTCCTTTGGGCCTCCGCAGCGGCCCCTCGTCTCGCGGTGCACACCCGCACCTGCAAACCACCCGAGGCCACGGGAAATGTACATCCGCCTCCGCCGCCGCCGCCGCCGGTATATATATATATATATATATATATATATATATTGTTTCTCGGGTACACGCGTACGTACGACGAGTCGCGTGTGATACACACTCGCAAGCAGTACACATATTATTATTATTATTATATATCCTCTGAAATAGTTTTTCAATGTCTTCCGTGTGTATGTGTGTATGCGCGTGTGTGAAAATGCTATTTTTCACCTCCGCCACTTCCGTCACGACAGCTGCTGCGGCTGTATGGTACCTATATACCCACACGAAAATAATAATAATATAACACGCGCAAACACATACGCCGCACGTACGTCGCGTGGTGGTCGTATATTATGTACAATACAAGAGATTTCGGAAATGCTTTCGGTTTTCATTATTTTTTTCTCGTTTTCTCTTCACGTGCCTATGCGTGTGCTTTGGTTTCTATTTCGCGGGACGATTTTAACGCCGTCGCGTACGTAGGTCTCCGCTTTTTGCGTCATTCGATGAACAAAATATTTTTTGAGATGACGCGTTTTGTCGTGTATATATATATATATATATATATATGTGTATGTATAGGGACGGTGTTAGGGAATAAGTCAATTTTTCGATTTTTTACGCCCATCTAAAAGAAAAAAATATCTACGTTGTTTTGATTTCAAAAATGAAAATATCGTTGGATTGTTTCTTGTCTTATATTGGCTGTGAAAAATGAAACAAGTCATAGTCATCATTTTATAATGCACGCGGGTAGCGGGTAAAAGGGAACAAGACTTATCAATGGAATAGAAAATTTTCACTTATTCCCTTTTACCTGCGCACCCTTAAATTAGGATTATCCTCATACGAGCGTAAATATAGGTATTAGGTATCAATTTCGTGTGTGTCGTGTATTTTATTGTCGGTTTAATGTTTTTCCAAAATCTCAATCATATTATATTGTTCTGAACCATCATACGGTTTTCATTTGATATGGCTCATCATATTATATTTTACCAAAAAATAAACGAGCGATTGTAAACTCGGCTCGAAGCAAAAAAGTCAATAAGGTCTATAGTAAGTTCTGCGCGTTTTTTCCAGGTAAAAATTATTTACATGTAAGCTCGGCTCGAGTAAAAATAACGATATACCTAGATTTTTTCATAGTTTTTAATTAATAATTAAATTATAACATTTTTAAGAACCATTTAACATTACCCAAAAGACATTATACGACGAGGAGACAATTCTCATTATGCTCCGAAAATATATTTTTTTTTTATTTTCATTTTTATATTTTTAAAAAGTATGAACATTTGTTATAGCAGAATTAAATTATATGAATTTAAAATTGGAAGTTTAAAAATGTAAGTAATATTTTTTTTTTTATGTTTTTGACGTATTCATTTATCCTAATTTTTTTTTTTAAGCTTGATTTCTAACAATTATTTTTTTTTTTTTTAGTTTTGAAATTTTGAAATTTAAACGGATAGACTGTGAGTTTCAATATATAATGTTTGGGTTCGTATTTATTTTTGATTTGGTTATATATTTTGGTAATGAAGGTAATTCGTGGGCGCAGTTTACATTTGCCCAAATAAACATAAATGCGGTATGTGTTATTTTTTTTTTCAAACCGCAACGACGTCCAATACGGCGTAGATATAGGAATGTACAGATATTTTTCGTAACTTTATACTTTCTCGTCCATCGCGAAACGTTAATAAACTAATAAATCTAACGCGCGCAGTGTGTTCGTGTTTATTTTTAATTACGACGTTTGCGACGAAGGGGGGAGGGGAGGAGGGGCCAAGGCAACGCACATCGTCGGTGGTCGTTGGCTCGTCGTCGACTTCCTAATGGTTACCGTTCGCCGTCAACCAATACCGCGCGGCTGGACGGCTACAGACCGACCATCGACCGCGGTATTCGCGGCACACGTGACCGTATACCGCAACCGTGCAATAACCCAGAGGCGGCCCCGGTCTTTATATCTTCGACCGATCGTGGTAAATGGATTGTCAGTGCCGCTGCATGTGGCCACACACTCGCAGTCGGTTTGTCCGCGTGCGCGGTTTCTCCGACTTTTTTTTTTTTTTTTTTGGATACGACGACCGCCGCTGTCGACTCGCCATCACCGTGTACACCGGGTCGATTGTTCCGCGTAGTTGTTGCCGCCCGGTTCTCGCATCGGGCGCCTTAAATATTAAGTTCCCCGAACGGTTGTCTGCGTCGGCAGTCGACCGAGTGGGCAGAACACGATTGAGAACGGTCCTTGTCGGCCGTACTTTTTTCAATAACACAACTGATGAGAACGTTTTCACCTACCAACATTTATGCGATGTTGCCGCATTAATTAAAAATACAAAATAGAAATAAAATATACAGATATCATTTATTTGTCAGTTCAATAATTAAAAATACTCGATATTTATATTTATTTGCCAGTTTATATACAATTTAAATGTTTTTTTTCCCGAGTACTTATTTCCAGTTAATTTTAGATACCTCGTGATGCCTTTAGTTTGTTCAAACTCCTTATAAGAATTAATTGTCGAAATAATACGATTACAATCTTTGCTGGCCATGGTTTTGATAATATTGTTTTCAATTGATTTTTATTTATTGCCACGGTTTGTGTTTGGGTTTCCTTTAAAACAGAAATTACTACATTTTACCGAAAAACATGGTTTCGTAATTCAAGCAATACAGCTTATTGAAGGGGTTTAGACTAAAAATATCTATTATAAAAATCGTAGAGAAGAATTTTATCTAGAATCGTAAGACGTCCGATTTTTGATATCGTATTCCAATCGTCCAATATTGGTATGTTTATATGGTATGTTAACAAGTTCTTTTACTTTTTATCGATTGATTATTTAACAAATCAATAAAAATATCGGGAATCGGATTTCTTACGATTCTAGATAAAATTCTCCTCTACAATTTTTATAATGGGTATTTTTACTCTAAACTCCTTCGATAAGCCGTATTACTTGAATTACAAAACTATGTTTTTATGCCGTATTTCGTTCATTGTTGCGCCCTCTTAAGATAAACGGCAACGTCGCTCGAAAAATCGTTCTCAATCGTTTGATTATAAGGCCGGCCGCACACCAAAAGAGCAAAACTGCTTAAAGCAGACTGATGCAGTTTTATTATGACTAATTAAAAATAGAACACATGTAATTCAGTGAAACCCGCACACTGATAAGTCATAGTCAAAACAAAACATTTTTGCTCTTCAGTCAATTCTAGTCACGACTAATCGTGTCTTATCGAAATAGAACATGCTCTATTC
>JACXSJ010002064.1:0-58077 GCA_014851325.1 Pentalonia nigronervosa | reverse complement strand
CATACTACACGTCTACTCAAATCGAAGAAATCAAATGCCTGGAAAGAATTTTGCAATAACCTTAACCCTTCCTCATCAATCTCTTCACTTTGGAAAACTGCCAAACGTTTTCGAAGCTGCATTTATCCAACCACTCGTCCACATAATGATGATTGGTTTAATGATTTTTGCGCTAAAGTAGCTCCCTGCTATGTTCCCTTAGAATCGGAATCCACCCCCAACTCTTCAATCACCTGCTCACAATTACTGTTAAATCACTGCCTAAGTTTACCATTGACTATTAACGAACTTAAAACTGCTATTTTTTCTCGAAAATCCGCTGCTTCTGGCATCGACTGTATATCCCCTCTTATGTTAAAACATCTACCTACTAACGCACTAGAACTTTTACTGAAAATATTTAATAATCTAATTGATCTTAATCTTATCCCTATATCGTGGACTGAATACAAAGTAATCTCCATACCTAAAGCTCACTCGAATAATTCTTTCCGCCCGATTGCTTTATCTTCTTCGCTCTGTAAAGTTCTCGAACACATTTTTAAAAATAGACTAGACTGGTGGCTTGAGTCCAACTCAATTCTACCCGATAATCTGTACGCTTTCAGACGAGGTAGGGGTACCACTGACTGCCTTCCCAACTTTATTGGTGACATTTATCAGTCTTTCAATAATAGAGAATACCTTGTTGCCACCTTTATTTGAGCCTTTGACTCCGTGAACATACCACTCTTGATTTCCCATCTAAACGCACTAAATCTCCCCTCTTCTTTCACCAATTCACCAATTTTATCTTTCGACTT
The DNA here is from genome assembly GCA_014851325.1 of Pentalonia nigronervosa. Classification (NCBI taxonomy): domain Eukaryota; kingdom Metazoa; phylum Arthropoda; class Insecta; order Hemiptera; family Aphididae; genus Pentalonia; species Pentalonia nigronervosa. The sequence goes on along the minus strand of JACXSJ010002064.1, from coordinate 57,274 downwards.
TTTTCTCATAGAACTTTACACTTTCTCTCCCCCTTCGGCACTATAAATGTTCGTTCCACAACAACTGGCCTACCATAAGGAAGCTGCCTGAGCCCAATTCTCTTCAACATCTACATGTGCTTCATAACCAATCGCCTGAATTCTCCTGGTCACAGTTGTCTTGTATATGCAGATGACATAGTTATTTACTCCCACAATAGACAAATCAACTCCGCAATCGCCTCTCTAAATGATGCGTTGTGTTCATTACATAATGTCCTATCTTCTTCCTTCTTCTCAATAGCTCACGAAAAGTGTAAATCCTTAATCTTCTCCAGACGACGTCACCTTCTGTGCGATGCCACTACAATAAATAGTTACACAATTCCCTACGTCTCAAGCTATACTTATTTAGGTCTAAACATGGACCCTAAACTTCGTTGGTCCCTCCACCTTCAAGATTTAACAATGTTAGTCTCTCGCTGGTCTAACTTTCTTAGATCCGTGGCCAATGCATGGTGGGGATCTCATCCGTCTACCCTATTACTAATTTACAAATCTGTCATACGCGCTAAACTTGATTACTGCTGCTTCTTCTCAGGCTCTTCTACCCTCTCACACCTTAATAAACATAATAAATTACAAAACTCTTGTCTAAGATCCATTATTGGTGCTTTAAGATCCACCCCTTCTTCTGCCATTGAGGTCGAAACATCATGCCAACCACTTCATATTAGAACCAAATGGCTTACAGGTAAATTCGTACTCAAACAATTATCAAACAATGAATCCTACATCTTTAATTCCTTCCTTGAGGTTTATTACTCTTGGCGATATGTTCAAAAGTCACTTCCAGTTCTCGCTTTAACAGCACATTCTCTTATTGCCACGCGCAATTATATTATCCAGTCCAACAAGTCTCCACTATATAAAACCAATTTTCAATCTTTACTTTTTTCTCCCATCGCCCACCTTAATAAAAACTTTTTAAATCACACTCGAACCTTTCTATTATCTGCACCACCCAACTATGTAAACAATATCTTCCTCGATTATATCCGTAATACATTCCCACTCTTCATCCTAATTTTCACGGACGGCTCTGTCACTCCTTTATCAGCTGGATATACCTTTTTTATCCCGGAGTTTCACATTTCTTTCTCCAATAATTTACCACCCACTGCATCTTCCTTCACAGCTGAATGCTTCGCTATAATCGAAGCACTCAATACAATATCATCCTTACCGCCAAATAAATTTTTCATCGCCACTGACTCTTTGTCCTGTTTGCAAGCCTTCTCTTCTAATATTTTCAAATCGCATCTTTCTCCCCTCATAGTCACTATCAGACATATTTTATATTCTTTAACGGAATCTGGCACGGTAATTCAATTTATATGGGTACCCGGACACACTGGTATAGCGGGTAATGAATTCGCTGACAAGCTTGCCAATTCCTCTGCCTCCCTCAGTTGCCCGTCAAGTACAAAAATTCCATGGTCTGACTTTATTCCCATACTTAGGACTTGCACATCTGATCTTTGGCTCAAACAATGGGGCTCACTCCCTCCTCATTTTACCACCTGGTATAAAAATATTTCTCCAACCATCCCAACACTACCCTGGTTCCACAACCTCAATCTTCCTAGGAAATGTATTGTGTCATTCTCTCGTCTCCGGTTTGGCCACACATGACTTCTTTCTCATTCTTTTAAACTGTCACTGAATGATTCCTCTCTCTGCACACTGCACAATTACCCAATGGTCGTGATATCAGCCACTTACTATTCACCTGTCCCAACCTATCAACTAATCGTGACCACCTACTGTCCCTTTTGAACACATCAAATATCCCTTTCGATATTATAAACATTTTCTCAAATAAACAAAAAAATATCATATTATATATATTATTTTTCTTTAACCATACTGGCTTTTTAATTTAATTGCATATTGTTACTATTTTTTTTTCTTTCTTTCTTTCTTTCTTTTTATGTATAAAACTACTATATTATACTAAATAATTGTTGAAACTAATTGTAATTACAAAGTTTAAATAAAAAAAAAAAAAAAAAATATATATATATATATATATAATATATTTCAGGTTATTAAAAAAAAAAAACTGGTAAAAATAAAATCAGATGTGGAAAAATAGCCTTGGTTTTTGGATTGTAAACTATATACTTTTATTCTATTTATTTTACTCCCCAAAAGCAGATAATTGATCTTTTGCTAACTTCTCAACACTATATTAATTGCTAATTGGTACATAATAACAATGTAATATGTGACGTATCTCGCCAACTAAATCCATAGTATGTTTATGGCTTAATTGATTGGGGTAACACTCGCGAAATTTCCATTATTAACAAGGCCGGTCCCCGAGCTCAGCTATTAGATTCTGGTAAGAGGTTCATCTTTTATAATATAGATGATTTGTAATGGAGGTGAGCCCATGTAAATGTATTTAAATATATTCATTCTTTAATTCTAAACTTATATTCAATTAAACTTAATACTAATTAGTAATTATCGTGGACTGCATAGGAACCGCCCCTTAGGCTCTTGCAACTCTATCATGGTTACCTACTTCTATACTTACATAGCATTGACTCTTACAAGTTCCCTCATACCTATCATTAAAACTACTTCCTTAAGTTTACTTTTTGACATGGCTGTATTTTATGAAAAGTGACTAGATTAAATTATAGAAATATTATAAAAATCAATTTTTTTTTTTATTTAGTTTATTACATTTAATACCCGTTAAAGTTAAGTTTTCTAATAATCTGTTATGTTTAATGTTATTTATAACTTACATTTTTTGTAAAAATATTTATTATTCCTATAGATAATCATATAAATAACATAAAAGATTATCGTAAATTTTCAATTTTGTATAATATAACATACATTCTAAAATAAATTATTAAAAACGAAAACCAAAATAATTTCAATATCAAAACTTTTTATTGATAGTATATTGTTTTGAAAATCAAATTTTAGATGAAGAAGTAGGTGTATGAATGACTATAGTTATAATTTCATGATATTTTTGATAGCAGTGAACTTATTTTCAGTACAAATTTGTGAAGATAGTGGCAAATATAATGAGATACTAAATATGCCATATTCATTGTTTGAAATGAAAATGGAATATTATTATGTAATAGAAGACTAAAATAAAAAAAAAAATTAAAATTAAAAAAATGTATTTTATGTTTCTTAAAACGACTTAGCAAAAGATTTTTAGTGTTAAAAGTTTAACCGTTAAACTGTAAACTATTTATGTTTTATTTCACACAACTGAAGTAGATAAATATATATATATATACGTATATATGTATATTAAAATACTCAAGACAACTTGATACATTTGATTATATTTTGTATACCCAGTATATATACAACTATTAAAGGCCTAAAGTTTTTTTTCTTTTACTTCACCTTTTGCTCCAAACTATATGATGTTGGCCACTCTTGTCCTAAACCTCTACAGAGATCCCCCATCTATTCATTATTCACGGCAGCTATTTTTATAGTATTTTTAATTTTCTACTATTTTATTAATCTTATAATATTTTTGTTGTATTTAATAATAATTAATTACTACATTTATATCTATATTTATTTAAAAACTTGTTTTTTTAATATTACTAATCCGACCAATAACTAATAAAATAATTGAAGTATAGACGCATACGAAGTGCGTGCCAGGTGTGGTAGCAAATTACCCATGTGACCTTTAATAGTTTAATGTGTTTAAAATTAAAACAAGATTTCTAACATACCTATACCAGAGTATTTAAGCAATTATGACTAACATTGAGATTAAATATGTTGTGCATGTTTTTTAGTAATGATTATGAGCTTCACATTTTATTTTATGAAAACTTATTATTTTTGGATGCATGTTTTAAAGCAAAAATGTGTATTCTACACCATCTGCAGGGCTCTAAGCTACGGCAATACTAGTGCTAACAGGATAATATGGAATTAGTATATTATATTAACAAATATTTACTTTATAATATAAAATCTATAAGAAAACATGTGCTATAGAACATTTCATAGAATTGCTTAAATTCTTAATCTTGGTGTAAATTAATTTCCGATAACTATTATTATTAATTAATTTGTGGATATAATCTTAAATTTTAAATAAAATTGAATTTATGAAATAATTTATCATTTTAAAGCGTAACTATAATACATTTTGAATTCATTTCTTCTATAGAATAAAATATGGAAATTTGAAGGTTTATGCATTTGGATTCCATATAATATCTGGTAACATACATCTGGTCCTTTAAAAACATTATTAATATCAATTTTTTTTAGACATAATATATTATGCATCGTATAAGTTTTTTTTTAAATGTCAACATAATCTATATAAGCATGCAATAAGAGTGTAGTATTAAGAGTTTCACTAATCACTACTGTGCAAAAACCTTATAAATTGTATTATATGTTTATTATTTATTCACTTTATACTATTATGTATACTAAAACTTAGTGCAACTATATTATTATATGTCATGTAAATAAAACAATGTATATACATTAAGGTTTCATTCACGCGTAAAGTATCATTATAAAAAGAATAACTTTGTTTTCAGAAATTATTTCTACAGGCCAACATAAGTTTTATTAAGTATTACTTTATAATTATATATATAACTCTATTTTGTAAGTCTATAAAGCTGCTGTAGTCTTTGCTTTGGAATGTATATAAATAATCAAAAACAAATAACTTAAACAGCCATAAAATGCAAAAACCAAAGTAAAAACTATGAAACAGTATATTGTATACATATTTAGAACTAAACTTGTTCAGAATTATTAACTTGCTCAAAGTTATTCCAATGAAATCCCTGCATAGAATCAAACAGTAAGGAAGTTTTCTATAATAATATAAGAAATATGATCAAAACAATTGATTTGATATAAAAAATGTATTAAGCATACAACCAACGTTTTAACGTTAGATATTCAGCAAACAATACACTTTTAAAAACCAAATTTAATCGAATATTGCTTGTGTATTTTTATGAACTTTAAAATTTTGAAATTTCTATACACCTACTTTTTATTTAACTTTAAAACTCCAGTGAATATTTAATAGAGGGTAAAAAGTTAACAGAAAAAAAAAATTAAATTATAATATTTTTGATAACAAACTGTTTATGAATAAAAATTGTTTGAATTAGAAAACTCACTATTATTTCATTTTTTTATAAGTTTAACATTTTTTTTTTTTTTTTTGAAGGCGTCGGTATAAACTAGTATAACATTGTAAAATTATGGTAACGATGCCCTACTAATCGATAGATTAATGTTTGAAAATATGTATAAAATCTAATAGAATACAGAAACGTTGTTTTACTAGTTTAGACTCTAAAGTAGTGATTAATATTATGTTTTTTAAAATACTATTTACGTACGTTTACTTTCAAATAGATACGTGGTGTAGTCGTTTGTGTTTTATCACAGTATTCTTCTCCGGTAATAATTATTTTTACTATCAATGTTTTTTTTAATTCTATTCTTTTTTTAAATAGGAACACCTTATACCTAAATGACTTATTTAAATTTTAAACATTTGATTTTAATAACTCTAAGTTATTTTTTTTTTAATGTCATATACTTAAAAAACTGAGATCCAACAGGTAGGTAAAATGTATTATATTATTATTATAAGAGTTAAATTAATAATTTTCATTAGCCGATTTCATTCTGTTCAGGCTGGAGACTAGTAGAGTGTATAGTATTATTTATATCGCCTATAATAATATAATAGGCAAGTAATAACATACAATAGCGAATTTGTTGAAATCCCCATTATAAACCCTTATAATATGCATTTATGCGTAAAGCGACTAGGTGATTTGGCCAAGTAGAAAATTTAAAGTTTGTGAGATATTTTTGGATGAAAATTGTTCAGAATGTAAAATATAGAAGATCTTGAAAATATATCGAGGTCATAAATTTTTTCAGTAAAGAAGAACAGGGAAATGTTTTCGATACGAGAATTATTTTTAAGGCCAGCATTCTTTTGTCATGGACAATTAAACTCAGTTACAGCCGTACATTTTTACCCGTAATATAGGTCTCGTTATTATAATATATGCCTTTTTTTCTCCTTTTGCGTCCGTTCTGAAAACGTTTGATAACTATAATCATTCGCGAAAAGACTTCAAAAATAATATGCCAAAAAAAAAAAAAAATAATGCCAAGCCCACACTTTTATTTAAATTTTCTTTAGATACCTTTCTTTATAACACTTGAAGTTTCTTTTTTCACATTTCGAAATTATCCCATCGACGCTATACCTATATATACCGGCGTGAAACTTGCAATAACAATTTATCTTTACGAATGAAAATTGCCAAGTATAATATAGTGTGCAGTGTAAATATTTAATTTCACAAAAACTCCGATTATCTTGTAATCCCATTAAGTAGGTATTTTGGGCACGAAACAGTTTTTCGAAGTGCGCAAAAATATACGTAGTGTGGAGCAGCCGCTAACGGTTACGTCTATAAAAACACACACATGTGCACAGACACAGAGAAGATACAATGGAAAAACGAAAAAAAAAAAATAAAACGGAAACAAAGGCGAGTAATTAAGTTTACGGCCACCAAATTCGTATTTGTGGCAAGTGTTGCGTGGCGAAAAGAAAATGTTACAAACATTCCAAACCAGATATTATCTGCAGGCGTGTCGCGTATGTGTATGTGTGTGTGTGAGTTTAACTCTTTATATTATATTATGAATTATATTGTATACGGTATTTTCTTGCGATTTTTGTTCGCACTATGAAACAGTATGGTCTCGTGTCGCTCCAATCTGCGGTGATTTTTTATCGAAAACCTATTTTGCGTATACGAGAATATTAATTGTAATTGTACTTACTTAATTTGTAAGTATTCTAATTGTTATTGTAATGAAAAAATCGATTATCCCAAGTTACTTTTCACCCACCACCCTAAATCAGGGATTTCGTGGGACCAATACGCTCGCGGTGTATCCGATATTGATGTTTATTTGAAATTAAATGGTATAGCCATCGTAAATGCGTTTAAAAATCCCGCATTTATAGCATTCAAATTGTAAAATGGGTTTTCGATACCATTCGCTAACTGCGCACGAGATCGTTTTCGATGTTTGCGCAAAAATACCGGAAACACCTTGTACCCATAACATAAGAAAGTCGAACGAACGAGACTATATTATTAATATTATAGCCCCGGGGAAAAAGGCAACCGAAGAATAACCCGAGGTGTTATTGAATTTATAAAAGTTTTCGCGGATATTCAGCGAATGCGACGACGACGACGATCGCGACGGTGCTTCACATGAATGTATAGACCGCGAAAAAGGCGGCGCACACAGCTGCTGTTCAGCAAGAGCGCCCGTTTTTTTTTCCTCTTCTCGTATCCGTACAATAATTTATATGCGTCGTATGTGTTTTTTAAGTTCCCCGCACATCCGTACCACCCGCGAAACTTAGAAATCGTTAAGTTTTATATTTACATTATAATATTTGCGTTTTTATACACACATCTGAATTTATTACGAGCATATAACAATTTATATATATTGTGGGTAGTTGGGTAGATACCCACCTAACCTACCTATGACCGCGAACGTATCGTTTTCATTGTTTAGCATTTTATCCAACATAATCCACCCACAGATAATATAACATAACAAACACAGAACACGTATTATAGATACCCGCGGTGGAAATGTTTTTTTTACTTTTATTTTTTTTTTTATATATACATTTTTACAACGCTTGAAAATTTAAAAAAACATTATAATGCGTCGTTGAGAGGTCGCTATACATACGCATTTGTACAATGTAGTCTCCGTTTTGCACACAAACACACACATATAAATGTATAACATAATATATTATTGAACTGATTGTACGTTCCTTATTTCCAATACAGTTGAGTTGTTATTTTTAATATAAGTATAAATATTTATCAACCTATTATCGAATTTGAAGACAGCAGTAACGTTATACCTAATGCTCTTTCGTCGGGAATTTTTTCGTTATTTTAAGCTTAAACTTACAAGTGCAACAAAACCGTATCTGTGGTGAAGTCCAAGGGGTGTCCCCCCCCGAAAATCTTATTTTTAACCAAACGTAAAACCTAAATTCAGTAAAATTACAATACATATATTTTGGATTCCTCGAAAAATAATTTCTGGATACGGCCTTGAAGTGTAGATAATAATCTGATAGTTCATTATTCATTTATGAATTAAATACTGAGTAAATAATTGCTGAGTGCGCCGATAGAAGAATGCAATTGCCATTAATAATTTGATTAAACGTGTATTTACTTCAATTTTTAAACAACAGCATAACTGCGAAATGTATGTTTGAGTAAATTTAGTATATTATGTGTGCAGAAGACAACGGAAGTGTGTATGTATAATGTCCTCTTAACGTCTTAACTCTTATTATTATATTGATTATCTTAGAATATTAATTAGGAGTTTCGTTATTGTGAAAATAAAATGTCACATGAAACATGACGTATACATAATTCATACTTTTTTAAAAAAAACAATCATTGTCAATATTTTAATTATATTTTTTTACATCTAAGAGTCCTCAGATAATATCGATTTTTTATCGTTGAATAATTATTTAATATTATGTTTTTTTGATGAATAATTGAGATTATATTTTTGTTATTACTACTAAAATAATATAATATAATTTAATTTAAATATTTTTTATGGAAAAAAGTACCTCACGTTTACCCTTCATCTAAAATCTAAGTATTTTTACCCAAAGATTTATTTTAAATCGCTATTTAAGTATGCAGGGATTTGAAATTCCCTGGAACACAACACGACGAGAATTCCCTGAAACGCATTGAAAGTCACAGGAATCATACAGAAATTGCGAGAACAAATTATAGATTATTCATAATAAAACTGAATAAAAGCATATTTCATTTTAATGTTTAATTTTGATCACCCAAAATCTCACTGTTAAATAAATAAGTAGATGGGTATGATAAAAACGGGATACTGCAGAAAGTTGTTTTAAATAATTAAATGATCCAAAACGAATAAGAAATTACTATTCTTAGATACATCTAAATCTTGATAAAGATTTTCAGGACTCATTCTGGTTTGGACTCTTTAGACCCTTGTCCAATGTCCACATTATAGTTTTTATTTAGCAAATAAAAAAAATAAATGGAGAGCTATACATACTGCTACTATAAAGGTATGTGTCATATCACTCATATGAATATATTGTTGAGGTTCATAGTGGAACGATAACAATGAATAATCAACAAAGCATTTGTGTCACATTTTTGTTTTATTATATTTTGTGTAATTAACTAACGTTAACTAATATGTTCCTCATTCCTCTCAGAATTTAAAAAACTATTTAAAAAGGTTTCATTAGTTGTTGAGTAATTTATATTTAAAGCTATATACTTGTTTTAAATAAAATTACTTATTTTTTTCTGCTAAAAATATCAACCGTACCTAATGATGAATAACTATCCTGTACTAAATTAAGATTTTATAATACATTTTGAAATTATTTAAATACATAAAATACTAGCTATCCCGCTCAGTGTTGCCTGAGCCAAATATTGAGTTAAGATTAACCTGAAGTGATTTGCATGTATCTAAAACACCTAGGTAGGCAATCCATTGCATTAGATCCTGGAAAATATGTGAGTAGTAAATTATCAGTTAGGTAATCCACTTGCGATGGATTTCTGACCCCATGAGGCGCATAAGTGAGTGAAATCAGAATTTTATAGGTACTTATATGAAAAACATTTCGACGGTTGCCCATGCCAAAGTTTTGTTTTTTTTTATAAATTTATTTGCAAAAATAAATATATGATATGTATATGATATATTCTTGCTAATTATAATAATTATGAAATATGTAACCATTGACAACCTTAAAAACAAACAGAGATTATACAAACTAATAACGATCATGGTTACCAATAGCAATCATTTATAAACAAATATTTCCATCGTAAATCTCAAAATCCTTGTGTGAGAACCTCCCGGGGTTGGACCTCTATCTTTTTAAATTAGCCTATCTTCTTCCCAGAGGTCTAATCTATCTCTGTCCCAAATTTAATCATAATTGGTTGAACGATTTTGAAATGCATAAAGGACAGACAGGCAGACAGGCAGACAGACATTCATATATATATATACAAAGATCACTAGCTGATCATGTACATTTTGTTGCTCATTAAAAAAATTAATAATGCCAACTCTATATGAATAATATGTTTTATTTTATAATATTACAGTTAAAATATACTAAGTTATATCGTTACAACAATATTTAATTTAGTCCCACCCGGCGTTGTCCGAGTTAAAGATTGAGTTCAAAATAACCTCAAGTGATTTACATGCAACTAGATAACTAAGCTAGGTAGACAATACGACTGCGTCGGATAGGGTAAAATATGCAAGCAGTTTAATATCTGGTAGACAATCCATCTGCAATGGATTGCGGATCCCGTGAGGTGCGTAAGTAAGTAAAATCAGAATATTAGGCACATGAAAAACATTGCAACAGTGGCCAAGCTAAAGATTTGTTTTTTTTATATATATAGATTTGTAAAAATGTCTATGCCATATTCCTACTAATTATAATAGTTATAAAATATGTATCCATTGACGACCCTATAAATAAACAGAGATTATACATACCATAGCAACCACGGTTACCAATATCAACCATTTATAAACAAATATTTCCATCGTAAATATCAAAATCCCTGTGTGAGAGCACCTCTCGGGGTTGGATCTCTATCTTTTTAAATTAGCCTATCTTTGTCCCAAATTTAATCGCAATCGGTTGAACGGTTTGAGAATGCATAAAGGGCAGACAGACATTTATTTTATAGATTCATATATAGATATGTATACAGTTTTAGAATTTTATATAAAAAAAAATACATAAATCAAGAGACATGTGTATGTGACTGTCTTAATAACAGAAATAATAGCTGAAAAAAATTGACATTTTGACAGTTTTGGAAATTCCCAAAAATGACCGGAATCGGGAATTCCTCGAAACAAGAATATTTCTTCCCAGAACTGTTTTTAGGAATTGTTTAAGTAGTACAAGTACATATTCTCTTACCGTAAACGATTTAATTACGTACGCGATATTATTATAAACTGTGCACACCTGCTGCAGTTATGTAATTATATTTAGGTATAATAATTTATAAATTTGTTATGTTATAAATGAGAGTCCATTACTAAGGTTAAAATATTTGAATAAAGTAGATAGGTGTATCTGTAATAAATGAAGTATCATAAACCATAAAATGCAGTATTGTTCCATATAATTAAATAACCATATATTACTAATAAAAATATAATATAATGATAACTATTTCCGTATTTATTTACATAAAACAATTAAATTGATTTTTTCAATATCTGTGTTATTATACAGTATACTATTATAATACAAAATATAGGTTTATTATTTTGATTGTTGTGTGCCGATCCAATAAAATACGAAGCCACGTTACTATTGATCTATTGTAAATCATAATCATCAATGCATAATCAAACCTTAACAAGCAACCAAACACTTTTTATTGCCTACATTTTTTTAGTCAGTTTGGAGCTTACTTGATCAATAATCCGGAGTAATGTATTCTACAGACATTTCAGAAATAGTTTACTTCTCGAAATCTTTTTGCATTCAACGCTTTCCATAATAAATGCATTTTTCAAATCAATTATTGGTAAATGTATTTTTTGTCATGAAATATACATAATTGTAAAAACAATAGATTCTTCACACTTTGAAACACTTTTTGTTATCTAGTGATGGTCAAAGAAAATATTTAATAAATAATTTTTTGAATGCTAAAGTAAAATTACAAGTTCTAGTGTTTCACAATCATAAAAAAAAAATATTATCTGCAAGTTATTTACATTTTAAAATAGGGTTTATTTTTACAGTGTTCTTTCTTCGCAATATCGTACTTATTTTATATTATAGTTAATTCAGTTTACAGTATAACCCATATTTTTTAAGAGATTTTCTCTATGTACACTTTAATTCCAACTCTAAAAATTAAAAATGCAATATAAAAAATAATTTATTTTATGAAAATGATGATTATTCACAATCATGTTTTATTATTTTAAAATTAATTAGTTGATTATCAAATGTTCTTTCCAACTATTTAATTTTCATCTACATTTGAAATTAAAATATGATTTTAATGTTGAATATTTAATTAAATTGTATTCATTTTATTAAAATATACATTTTCCAATTCTAAAACTAATAAATTATGATGAGTACTAGTGTACTACCAGTTATTGTACCTAGAACTTTATTTAAAATCTATATTGTAATAATTTGTTTACAATTAAAATATCAATAGTAAAGTCATTAAGTGAAGATAATAACAAATAACAATCAATAGAAGTATACATGAGTAGAATGTGGTCTGAAATATGAAAAAATTGTGTAGTTATTTAAACCTATCAATTAATTATACACTTCGTCTATTGACAAAAGCTCATTAGAATATAAAGATCCTAATTAATACTAAAAAAAAAAATACTTCTATATCTAAGCAGTAACTGGACAACACTTCCACCATAAAAAAAAAAAAATGCCATTGTGCTATTATATGCATTATTATGTAAATCCTCTAGATTTTCGCCCATTCTCCCCCGTCAATAATAATGATACCATTATATTATTATTACTATCAAACATATAATATGGATTGTGTACATAATCATAATATAATATAAATATAAACACAAAAAACTGTACTGCTTATTATGGTACAAAAAATAAACAATGAATACACTGTACAATATGTATTATACACCTTATTCCTCAAATTGTAGTTTAATATTAATAGCATATTATTTTCATTTTAATGCATCAATTAGGTATATCAAGTATTAGCGGACACATAGGTGTAAATATTATTTAAGTTCAATTATGTTTAATTTTTTTCGTAACACGCGCACTAACATAAGTATTATTAAAAGAAAAAATATGCATAAATATCAAATCGAACTAATAATATTATAGGTAATAAGTTATAATTGAATTTTATTTGAAATATAATTTATTGCAAATATTTTAAGCCATAATCATGATACTACAATTTACAATATTATTATATTCTGTTTTTTTTTCCGTTATAGCGTAGGGGAATTTTATTTAACTTTATTTTGTTATTTTAAAAATGTGTGGAGATATTTATTAGATTTATTTGATTTGATGTTCCTTGTTATTTGTTATTTCCATAATTGGTTATCACAATTTAAAAAAAATGTCTCGTTAACTAGGATATATGATTATCAGTGATAATTTATTATTTTACTCAAAATTGGGTCGATTGAATTAAAAACAAAAAATAATAATGAAGATAAATAAACGGAAAAGTTAAATCTGAAATAATGATAAAAAGTTTGCACTGCTGTAAAGTATCCTTATTATGGTCCATTTGGGATTTATTTATGGGTGCAATACTTCTTGTTATTTCAACCCTTTCACGTGGCTTATAAAATAATATCCTAGAAGAAATGTGACCAAAAACAAATAAATAAATAAATACATAATAATAATAAACTATTAAAGCCGGTGTCTTTGTGATACCTTATCGGAAGAATGCGTTTCCATTTTGAACGTTAAAATGAAATTACCTGCCCGTGTATCAAAAGATAATTTATTTGAATGCATAAACATAAAACGTTAGATGATGGCACAGGGAATGGGTTCACGGTTCACAGGTGTTCCAATTTGTAAAAGAAATTCAATCGTTTACAAACAAACAATATAAAAAAAGATATATCTCTGATCGTTTTACAATAAAAAAAGAAACGAAAATTCAAGTTGATTTTTTTCTCATCTGAAATAAAATCAATTTTAGTTTAAACGTTTCTGTAACTGATATTCGAGTTTTTTTTAACGATAGCGGTTTATGACTTGAAATTATTATTGTTCAAACAGAATAACTTAATAATGTTTTATTAAATAATAATTATGACTGATCTGCTAGAAATTATAAGTTATACATGTCTTAAGTCATATGTCATATCTACTTAATACATATTTATGTAAAATAATATATACTATACATATATTACATACATATATATATATATAATATATGGAATTTAGTAGGTACATAGTGTATAACCATTAACAAAATACAAGTTGTATTAAATAATAACTTATTGATTTATCATAAATTATAAAATCCATTATATTTTTTTGCTGGAAAAGTTTAAAAATAGAAAATACATTTTTTTTTTTTAAGAAGAAACAACAATATTTGAAATTAATATCTTACAAAGGAGCTATTTAAGTTCAAAATATGACGTTGAAATATTCAATAAGGACATTAAAAATAACATAATTTATAAACTTGAGTTTTAAATATCATAAACCAATATAATAGCTATAATTAGTAAAATGTCAATGTCTAAATATTTTAATATTTTTTAACGAATATATAACTCATCTCAAATTTAACATAATAATTATGCTGTAGTACAATATTATATTAATGTTATAAATTAAAAGTTAATAGTATGAAATGTTTAAGTTATAATATTGATGTAGCGTTGTCTTTTAGGTCAGTAATTTTCTTTAATATATTAAGAATGATTAAATTGAACAACGAAACTTCGACCATTTAGCATTCGCATTCAAATAAAATGACTCCGACAACATTTATTTTGTTTAACTAGAATTAATGTATAATTGAAGAAATTTAAAAGCATGTCTCAGTATACAATTAGTAATTTAATTTTAAAATGAAACTTAATAATTTAATTAATCGTTGTTTTCACTATAAATAATTTGAAGGTAATAGTTAGCTATAGTGTGTGTACATAAATTACGATATGAATGGACATATTTTATACTTTATACTAAGCTATTTTCAATTTACCAAATGTATTATAGAGCACAACTTTGAAATATCATAAAATATTTTTTTTTAAGTTTTCTCTATCCCAAACTAATACATTTTATGATTATAAAACCCATATCGTATATTGATTAAAACATAAATATCATTATAAAGTGTTATTTGGTTTCTTCGTGTAAATAGTAACTCTGTGTCTTTCTTTAATTTTAATGAATAATAACTGTAAATGTTAATATTTGGTACTTCTAACACGTTGGAAGCCATTGTTGATATAATATGGATAACAAATAACAATGGCTGGACATAAGTTTAATAAAATAAACGTTTTTCAGAGATTGTAACTAATAATTAGATTTCTATTCAAAAGCAAACAATATTAATTGCTATTCTGATAACAGTATAAAAATATTATTTTTAAAATACACATTTTATTTAAACTCATTTCCTCGGTTTCAGTTAGTACATTAATGAAAATCTCGAAATAATGAATTATTCTCAAGAACTTAAGAGCTGTATAGGAGCACTTTCATTAAATTTAATTGGCAACGTTGGGGTCTGTTTCGCTTTCACTGTGTTGGAGATTGTTATGTGACTTTTTTTACCTCAGCCCAACGACCAACGATCACCGTTGGTCGTTGTTCCCGTATATTTAATTAATTATCCATTAGGATATACAATAATGAATACGATTCATTTCAAAGTTTCAAGGCATATAGAATCTGATTAACGATCAAATATTCAGTTAAACATAAACAATATATACAGTTAAGCCACGGTTACCCACGTTCTATATTATAACCATGAGTTAAACTAATTTCACAGTCTATAAAAATGCAGGGACATAATATTATTGTGTCACAGTATAATATTTGTGGTTAAATGTTTGTCGTGGAAATAAGGTTCTCCAATCAGTGTTTTTATAAAACAACAACATAGCTAGCTATTCATACATGGCGTAAATAAAATAATATAAATCGTATTTTTAATTTACTCGAAATAAATATAAGATGCACCATTCAAATTACTTTAAGTCGTACATTATTTTTTAATGAAAAAAAAAAAGGAAAAAAGGGCTCGGTTGAGTTCGTAGCGCATACTATAGAAACAGCTGTTTTATTTCTCGTAGTTGATTTTACATAATCAAAACAAATATTGTAAACTTGAAAATAACAACTTAAAAATGAAATTAGATGCATACTAATATTATCTTACCAACATGGAATTATGTTTAAAACATTTTATTTTTGACGATTAAATGTGCTGTTGTTAAATACATTTGTTTTTACATAAAACCAAACGCATAAGATGTGTGTAGAATTTATTTTTAATGCCAAAACTTGATCTAACAATCGGTGTACAACCAATGTAATTCTGTTACAAATGTGGATATTTAGTAAAAATAGTATGTTTTTCATACTGATATGAAAAGTGAAATCGGTAAACGTTATGCCATTATACAATTTAATATAAGTTCATGTTTAGTTATTTTCTACCTTCTTTACTAAACTGTTAAAAACTGATAAACAGCTAAATTTTGTCATTAGTTTTTTCTTTTTTTATACAAATATTATGTGTTTGAACAATATTCTTGCATAGCACTAATTACCAAAATTCATGTTGATTGAATTGTATTGATATTTAGAAAAAAAAATCAAATAATAATATCGCAACGCCATTATTATTATAATACGAAGTCAAAATACTTTTTGGGCGTGTAACCAAACTACACTCGCATTATGCATTTATGCGCATGCGATTGGAATATATTACACGCGTATACATTTATCATTACTCTCGGACTTCACATGCAGTCTCAAATCTCATTTTTTTTTTTTATTGATAATAACAATTGAACCCTGAATGATTAATATATTCGTTTGGATACAGTTTTAAAATAATATAGCATGTTTAAATTGATTGATTTTTTTTTTTTTTTAATGCATTACAATACTGATATCAAAACATTTCAATACGTATCGTTTATAAACTTTATTTTCGTGTGTGTTTAAAAAATATTTTAAATTATCATAATTACATTGTACTTAACATGCTTTAATATCTAACGATTATCTGATTATAATTGATGTTTTATAATTTAAAAAATTATTCATTTTTGGATTGTTCAACTAGTTGTCAACGTTTTTAGGTTTGACTATGTTTAATAATGCTCTTCACGTGAATAATACATAGACATACCAAAATGTCAATAATAATATATTCAACAAAATATCGAATATTTCATAAATTTAGTGGAAGTATAGAATTTAAAACCCATTTAACTCTTATCACATACTTGAATTGTAAATTAATGGCATTAATCAGATAATAATATATTACATGAATAAAAACATTAGCTAGTTTTGTATTTTTATTATTAAATTTGCATTTATAAATTTCCTCACTTCAAATGTTTTTGTCAACTGTATTTCAAATAGATTGAAAAACACGGAAATGCTTTATTTATTTATTGTACTTTAATGGTTTTTTTTCAATATATAATGATAATTAAATTAGTTATTGTACATTCATTTTTATTTCATTTTCCTCTTTGTTTGAATAATATATCTTTTGATTATATTTTAACATCACAATTTCCATATAAATACATTTTAAAACAATCTTCGCTTAGCAGAAAAATGTATGGTGTACAAAAAATTATTATATCATTGTATATTTGCATGTGCCATGACAGTTGTAATTTATATTACGATTCATAAGTGTGATAAAAATTTATTTGAAATACAATAAAATATTATTACAATGCATATACATAAGAAATATCTATTAGCAGTGAGTGCGTGTCTTGTACGTTTAATAAAAATAAATAAATCATTTTTTTATTATTAGAACGATCTATATTTTATTATTGGAAACAAATATTACTCTAAAAATAATTATTATCTTGTTTTGTATTTTAAAATTAATAAAAAGAGAAAAACAATGTAATATTATAAGGCTCGTAGGAAATATACTTTTTAACACTTTACAAGATGAGACCCATTATAATATTATTATTGTAACAGGTGAATGGAGTGTGCCATAACATTCAAAATAATTAATGTATATGTTTCGACATAGAAAAGTAAAAGATTCAGAATTTCAAAACTTCTATCATATGACAGGCTTAATATATAACCTCAAATTTATGTAAGATGCATTTTATTTTCAATTTTCCAAATCATTTTTCCTCTCATAGTTTACTTTAAAACAACTAATGTACTGGGAATATCATGGCATGAATAATGACTAGCTTGAAATTCCTTTGGGATCATTGTAAAATGATAAAACTGTGGCAAAATGTTTTTTTAAAGTATAAACAAATTTCATGGTGGATAGTACAAACGAATAATATTCAAAAGATTGAATAAAAACTATTTAAATTGACTATTTAGAATAACATGCATTATAATTTATATTATAATGTATGTCTTATATTATATTACAGTTTATTACGCATTTTCACAAATAATTTTTTTTTCATTAAATACATACTATAGTGATTAATAGTAATAGTATGTTTAAACGAGCTATTGATACTATTGTTAACAAATAGCTTTTCATAAAAGTTATTCCTTCAGAATAAATAACTATAACAGTTTTAAACAAAAATTACAAATTTAAGATAATATACTGAACTAAAACTAATAATAATACAAATCAAATCAAATATAAGATTTTTATTTTATGTAATAATCACGAGCCAATTTAAATGTCTTAAATTAAAAAAGGGTAAATATAATCACTCTGCTCTACAGTAGGTGTCAAGTGTACCTCATTATTGAGTAAGTCACTATAATGCATGTGTTAAATTTGAATTCAACGATAAATCAATACTCATTGCATACAAAAAACGATTATGAGCGAAGATGGTCTTTACGGTCAGCTTATACTATTAATTATTTATTTTTATGAAATGGTCCTATAGCTATTATAGTAATTTATTTTACTATTAGTAATATCACCGATTAAACATAACATGTATATTAACTATGTATAACACTAATATGGGTAGGTTGAATCATTTTTTACAAAAAGTATTACATTTACTATATTATTATTATTTTGGTCTTTTTTTTATTTTATATTATACATTTCGGCTGCGACGGCCATAAATGATATTTAATATCTTTTTTAACTTAGTTTTTGTATATAACATTAATAAGTTTGGTTTTTCTATGAAAAATAAAAGATTTTGGTTAGTTTCTGGGTCTGATCCTGGGGCTTTATCTAAGGTGTTGGACATTTTGCTTCGAGTTCTCTGTATGTATGAGGCATTTTATTAGAAGATGTCTTACCTTTATTGTGATTCCACATTTTTCACATATAGATGAGTCATCTTTAGACATCATGTCATTATAAAACCAAAAGTTATCCTAGTATGTCTAATTCGTAGTTTATTTAGAGTAACCTTTTCTTTTCTTTTTAACTTGGGGTTGTGCCATTCGTGAATTGAGTTTTTGACTTCCCTTAGTTTGAATTGATTTTAGTGCCAATCTTTTTTGTCATTTGATCACGATATTGTTATTCAGTATATTTTTATTTTATATTTAATTGTTTTTAGCTTTTTGAGTCAATAGGTACTGACTTACTTTAGAACGGTGAGAATTGATTCGTGGTACATATAGGCAATACTGCAATAGCATAAAATTAATCTAAATGTTTTGAAAATGGTATTGTGTATTTTAAAATATAATAAGCTAAAAGTTAAAAAATCCAATGAATAATATTTTTGAGTTACAAAAAAATAACTAAAATCTTTATTCTTTGTTAAAATATCTAATTTTATCCAAATTTTAACTTTAAAATACTTTATAAAAAAATCTTATCGAAATATTTTTTAGATTTTTTGATTTTAGTATAAAATTCTTGTAAGAAACCTTAAATTAAATTTTCAAGTCTAAGCTACAAATATTTAACTATTTACAAAATGACTTGTACATTTTCGTAATTTTAACGAATTTTGTGAATTATAAGAAACATTGTATTAAATTTTAAAGCTTATTGAGTCAGCAAAAATGTATTTATAGAAAAAAACAAAAAAAAAATTGAAAATGTCAAATGTTTATTAATAAGTTATTACAGAAAAAGACTCAAAATATTTTGAAAATTACACTATTTATAAAAATTGATTTTATAAGTATTGAGTACTAATCTACAGTTATTCGGTTTTGAATTACAACCAAATAAGAAAAATCAATTTTGTCAAAAACGAAGAAATTCCCATTTTTCCCTATTTTTTTTCGTTTTTCCTAATATTAAGAAAAGTACTAAACATTTTTTGATTAAGACACTCTATCTCATATAATTAAATACTACAATTTAGAAGTTATAAAGCATAAACACAATATTATCCTTTATAAAAGTATAATATACGTGATTACAATGCATATTTTTTTGATGACACATTTATTTTGAAATTTATGTATTAGTTATAGCTATATAAATCTTATATTTATTAAATATGTTTTTACATAGAATCATCATCAGTATGTACTTACTCATTTGTCAAAAATATGTTTAAATGACCTAAATACGCTGCGAATATTCAAATATTCTAACTTTATACTAGTATTTTGATAAGAAGTATATTTTAATCAATTTATAACAACATTTATATTCTTATACATCATCATCCATCATTCGCATTGTAAACTTTATGAAATCAGTTGGAATTTAGTTAAAGTATTAATTAAAAAATATTTTTAACCACGTTCTAAACGTTTATGATGAATAATATTGAGAACTTGATTCTTTTATACTGTACACACTGTTTGTATAGATAAATTTGACATGATGTTCTTTTATTTACAATACAAATAACGTTTTAATACCTAATAATATTTTTATTTACTGATCAATAATAAAATTACAACTAATTGTTTTAATTAACAATATTAAATCAAAGAAAATACCTTACATTTTCTGTTGAGTTTGAATTACATAAACATCAAATTATTTTAACACAAAATAAATTATATATTGTATATTTATATGCAAACAAAAATATATAATAGAACATTTAAAACCAATTCAAATTTTACATTGAATGATGAATATTAATCAGATTAAATCTAATTCGTCAACTAAAGCTATCTAAAACATAATAAAATGTAATTCACATAGAGATCATTTGTAATATCCTATTAAAAATACTAGGCTTATAATAAACATAAACATTTAGTTCGTTAATATTTTGCTTAAGTAGAAAATGTTTATAAACAAAATAGGTCAAAACGAGGAGATCAATACTTAAAGTAAATGAAACCAACTTACTGATACACTAAAATATATCTTTTGTAAAACTGATTTTCGTGACATACCTAATAAACAACCATATTTGTTTCTCTTTTAAAATTAAAATTTTTTGGAGAGAGTAAAAACAACATTTTACATAAATTATTGAAATATGTATTTGAGTTTTATATAACTTCAACCAATAAAGTAAAAAGTAATTAATAAGGATTTATTAAAAATAACCTAAATCAGAATTTATTGTTAGAAATTTGAAATATTTGAAAATTTTACAAAACTTAAAATTTAACAATACATTATTATTGAGAATGTATTCAATTAATATGTTCAAACTTTTAAAGGTATACTGTTGTACCTACGTTAACGTTTGTAATGTATCTATTAAAATGTTTGGACTGTTTGTGGAGGTAAAAGTATTTCCCAACACATTTTATTAAAAATTAATAAGTCTTTGGTGTTTTTATTTAGTATACTTGCCTTAGACAAAAAAGATAAAGAAATATTTTATTATTATCTTAATACGAAAAACTATAGCATTATTATACATACATCTGTTATCTGAAAATCCGTTATTCTGTATGTTATAAATTAAAAGCACTGATAACAATAACATAACTAAAATATAATTAAAAATTCACTAATAGTTATGTTTAATATATCATTTTTTTTTTAATTAAAAGAGATTCATTTATGGAATAATAAGTATAAAAAAGTTGAATGTTTTTTAGCTGCACCTATATTTAACTATATTTGACATATTATTTTATGGTCGTATTCACTGCAATGCATTTTGTTATTTATAGTTTAACTTTAAATTATTATAATTACCTATGCGGTAATAAAAATGGACTTACTAACTTATGTTTTTCACACATTATATCCTAGGTATTTTTATCGTTTGAAAAGTAAGGTCGTGTCTGCGAAGTTTCCTCCATTAACGAGGCCTAGCTAAGGTCTAAGAGATTGGTGTTAGTCCTAAATTCTGTACACAGCCGCTAGATATGGGTCACCATATTAATTTAATATCGATTATTCAACTACACTTATTACAATATATGTATTCATTATTCAAACTAATACTAAACTTAACTTAGTATTAATTAAATTACTAGTGTTGTTCTGGACACCGTGGAAACGACTCCTAAGGCTATCACTCATTCGTGATGATTTTCAGCTTCCGCTGTTGTCCAGTATTGATTCCTACACGGTTTCCCATAGCTATAATTAAAACTACTCCCTTAATTTCTACTTCAACATTAATTATATTATCACTGCAGCTATTTAATGTACCCAACACATAAATACGTACACATAGACCTCCACAATGTTGGACAGCCTAGCAAGCGCAAAGCCATCACTGCACTTCGGTACCTACACTATAGAATCAACAAAGTTCCTATTCAACTATTATAATTTTATTACGTACCAATATTCAATACATATCTTATTCCAGTGAAGCATAATTATATTTATTTTATAAACTGATTTCAATTGTACTGTGATGAACAACTATTTTATTTTTTTAACATACAGATTTTTTTAGCATCGATCATAGGGGCGAACTTTTTGATTACGCGACACACTATGTGTCCTTACTGACCATCGTTTATTAAAAAAAAACACTAACAAGCCAAAATGATCTATGGTGGGCCAATCCCTCCCACTCACTAGCTCTTACATATATGAATGATATATACATACTAACAACGCTAAGGGGGGGGGGGGCTCTATCCCCAAAAATTTTCCCTTCAGAAAAACATACAGTTTAGAAATAGTAACCATGAGAAGTGCGATAAATTATGTACAAAATGATAACTTTTGAGTTATTATCATACCCCTGGTTATTAAAACAGTCTTAAACATAATTATTGTTCTTATATTCAAGTATTTGTATTTTATATCCTTATTCCTAATATTTTACACAGAAACTGTTCTTAAAAAGTGAACACTAATGTTATTAATTATTTTCGTACTAGCAAGTAAATCATATCTATTACGTAAATGTGTTTGCAAAACTCTTAGATTTGAATTATTGTTATTTTTCTTTTTTATTAAGAATAAAAGCTTTGACAGCTAAGTCATTATCCAACGTTTATATTAATATTAATAATATGCTTAATAAATTAGGTATTTGAAATATGTATGATTGTAATAACTATAATTTATGGTGAAAAAGAAAAAATACTTATATCTAAATTATTCACTAAAACAACACTGTAGTTTGAGCGTTTTCTTCTCAGATATAAAACGAAAAAACTATATATATATACACTGTATTGTATACAATTCACGATACAATAATTTATTAAATGTGTGATAATATAGTTTTAAACTTATCTAATTCATTTGAAATTTACCAATACTTATATAAGTAGCCAGTAGGTATAATATTTAATATTTCAACCTGAGTTCTATTTTATTTAAAATTATAAAATACAATTTAAAAATCATTATTTCTCCCTATATTTTATAAATTTGATTTATATTTATTTTTATCAATTTAAAATATTTCAATCTTTAATATAAAAATAAGTTTAAACCATGTCCACGGTTCAATAATATTTGTATTTTGTAAGTGAAGCATGGTAAAACAACAAAAGGTGGCCACGTGTAGAATATTTTAATGCATTTATTATATTTTATACTGTTTTATCTTGCTCGACGAAAATAATATATAACCTAATCAACAATACAAAAGTGAATAGAAAGGTCAAAAAAGATCAGTTCGGTGATATAGTGATTTTTTGAGAATAAAAATTGCCAAAGGTAACTACCATTATTAATAATATAAAGGAAATAGGTATGTAAAAAAAATTAATATTTTCTTTTGGAAAATTAATAGGCGTTATAGTATATAGACTAAATACAAAACAGTCACATTTATTTACAAAATAATACCTACTTATTATGAAGTTAAAAGAATTGCGCTAAAAGAAAATTGTATAAAATTGCAGAAAACAATTTAAATAATAAGATATTAGAAGAGGTTTAATAACATAATAGGATATTGAAATAGATATTTGTAACTTTCTATTTTTACACTCGGATATTCAGTGTGATCACGATTTAAGGTAACACTAAAAATTTCGGCCCGATGAACTTGTATTAAAATGAATTTTGGGAAACCTATGTTGTACTGAAATACATATTTTGTAAAATGTTCAAATTTTTAACACTTACGGTGAGCGCATGTGCAGTATAACATGAATATTTTTTTAACGGTAACACCTACTTTTAGCACATGATCTGAATTGACCGATATTTTTTAAGTCGATTAGACTCATAACACTTGGCTTTAAGTTCAAAATTGAATGAATGACAGCCATTGTTCAATTTTGAAAAAAAAAAAAATGTTTAATTTACCTGTATAATTCATTAATTTATGGTTCATGTATGCAATTTTATTTTTTTTTCATTAAATATTATATTATATCTATGCAAAAATCTTTACTTCCTTAGGAAAACTATGAATAAAAATGTTAAATATTTAAATACTATATATATTTTTGTTTGTGTTTATTTTACTGCACTTATAAGTAATAACGTTATTAAATACTATAATAATTATCATAATAATAGAAGAAGTAGTATTTATAATATAGACATACTAAAATGTGTACTAAATTTGTTGTGTGTGATATTTTTGTGTTTGGTGAACTACATTATAATAACAATTTAAACTATTTTCATTGTGGAATTTTATTTCATACTTCATTAATTCTAATAATATCATGATAATCAGATAATATATTTAATTATTTTAATGTGATGATAAAAACTTGATTTTATATTTTAGATCCATATTCCGCAGCTTAGTTTGTGCTTCACCATACGTGTATCTAATAAACACTCATATAATATTAGTTATTAGTTATTATCAATATGAATAACGCTGAAAAAGTTTAGTTGATTTTAATTTTTGGTGAACGCCATCGCCATTGTAATACTCGCCTAGCTACTAGGACATATGCCAAACAATAATCAGAAAAGTTCCATCCATCCCATAATTTTGTTCTAACATTTTTTTAAGGTTAAAATCAAGAAGGAAGATTTCCAAGTAGAAAAAATAACGAGAACCAACAAGGGCGTAAAGCAAAAATGTTTGGCGAAAATACAGAACTACAACTACAGGTACTAGCTTACATACGAGTAAACCCACGATGGTCACTTAGGAATGTCACTCGCGAAATGTGTATCTCATGGCTATGTCCAAAAAATTCTAAAAAAGCACAAAATGCATCTATATAAAATAGATTTGGTTCAACATTTACGAACAGGAGATTCTACTCGTAGATTGAAATTTATAGCTTGATTCAATAATCAATTTCATTATGATCCTTCAATTATTAGTCACATTATTTGGATTGATGAATCAAAATTGACCAATAACGACATTATGAATAAACAAAATCATCGATATACATAGTATTTAAATATTTAACCATTTTTTATTCGTAATTTGATGCCAGAAATTAATTATAAAAATTAAAAATATAGCTATCCTAAAGGAAGTAAAGATTTTTGCATAGATATAATATAGTATTTAATGAAAAAAAAAAAATAAAATTGCATACATGAACCATAAATTAATGAATTATACAGGTAAATTAAAAATTTTTTTTTTTCAAAATTGAATAATGGCTGTCATTCATTCAATTTTGAACTTAAAGCAAAGTGTTATGAGTCTAATCGACTTAAAAAAAATCGGTCAATTCAGATCATGTGCTAAAAGTAGGTACTACAGTTAAAAAAATATACATGTTATACTGCGCATGCGCTCACCGTAAGTGTTAAAAATTTGAAAATTTCACAAAATATGTATTTCAGTACCACATAGGTTCCCCGAAAATTCATTTGAATACAATTTTATCTGGCCGTAATATTTAATGTTTCCTTAAATCGTGATCACATTATTTATACTAGACATAAAATTAATCTAGTATATTTTTACCAGGGTTAAATAAACTTTGGATACTTATAGGATACACAATTGATCGATTTTACCTATAAAAATGTACTAACTTTAGGCAAAGTTTTTTTTTCTTCGCTGCATTTATTTGTGTTACGTATAATATTATTACTTGTTAATAATAAAAATAAAAATTATAAAATACTAGTCATCGTGCCATTATATTAGTTCAATATAATTTAAGAAAATATCTATAACAAATAACCCGTGAGCATATTCGTAATAAGTATTATCAAATAGGTATAATATTATACGACTAATATTACAGTGTATTGAATATAATTTAATACAATTTATGTATCTAACAAATGTAATACAATTTTCTTAATTGCATTACTAATAATAAGAAATTGTATAAAAATGCGTTGTAGTTATTAAATTATGTTGTAAATCAAATTCCATTATGATAACTCAGACGTCTTTATTCCTAAACAGTAAAAAGTAAAATCAAAATTCTAATACTTTTTATATGTTTGCAAATCGTTTGCTATTGGAGCATTATATTTAAATATTACATGAGTTATTTAATTATTTATATCTACTAAACTTGTATAGTATTTTCTATTTACTCGACACATGTATAAAAATAATTCTATTACATTTAACTTCATTCTAATATATTCCAATACATCATTTAACCAAAAACAGTCAATATTTATGATAATCTGAACATGTATAATATAATATTTATATACGTATATATATGTATTTAGTTTTAATGCAGCTACAAAAATGTTTGCACCAGTAGTCCATGCCCCTTTTATTTATATGTAAATAAAACACATACGGCAACTCAATAGCAGTTATAGCTATTAATATTCTGTGCCGAAATGCCAAGGGTGTGGAAAATTAACCGTTGGTTAACGTATTCGATGGTATAAATTTAAAATTCAAAATGTTAACCTATGCAATGATACATAATGCACTAATGACGTAATTATTTGTATTTAGTGGATTTTATAAAAAAAAAAAAAAATAATAATAACGGATTAGTATGTTTTGGCATAATTTAAAGTACCTATTTACTATTTTAAACTATTTTAATTTAATTTATATGCGCTGTTTTTATCATCATACATATTTATTTAATATATTCTTTCCGTAAAAACTACTGCTATTGCACTACAGATAGGCGTCGTTCAGTGCAAAGATACACCAAAAGTGCAGCGCGCATTCACGTGACCGATGATGTACAATATTTTTACATGAATAAAATACCAATCAATAAATGGAGATATGTGGTTTTGGTATGTATTTCGGATCTGTGACTACACTTTTGGAGCGAAGTGTAATAAACCGTGCGATATCAGTATAGAATTTAATTAGGTATGCGTTGTATTATAAATCGGTACGATATATACCGTCTACGGTGGCAATTATTCCAAGGATGCACGGTGTAATCATGTAGAATTATTTAATTATTTTAACTGATTGTTTAAATTACATAGACTAGGACTGGACTAGTTAAATTTAAGAATGATTTTTTTCATCCTTCTCTGGGTAACTAGGTTTAAAAAATACCAAAATATTTTTACTATGGGGGGTCTATTTTTATCGGGGTAAAAATATTTGAGTGTATCTATTAGAAATCTATGAGACCGGAATTAACTGGACTGTAATCATATTTAGTTTGTTTTAAAATCAAAACCGTAACTTCTATATTTTGAGATAAGTGTAGTTTTGGGTTTTTATAGTTCCGTTCTTATACTTATTTGAATATGATTATCGTGTATATTTTAAAATTATTTTTTTTAAGAGTAAAACCATGTTTTTTTTATTCAATGCGTATAAATTTTTTTATCAGTTAAGATTAATTTTTCAGTTATAGTTTAATATAAGTAGCTAGTTATTGGCATTCATTTATAATCAAAATGTGTCTATTTGTAAGCCATACCTAATTCGGGTTCATTAAAAATATTCAAGCTTGTAGGACATACTATATATAGGTACACGTATACCTATGTCCGTCCGGACGTGCAACGCTGAACTAAATTAAAGAGTCAGTGAATTATTTGCATGAAATTAAATCTGGTATAATATATTGTGTGAAACAATGCAGAAGCCCAGCTTAAATTAATCCGTTGTAAAAATTAATGACATGGTATACATAAAATAATATTATATTCTGCCATTTTTATTATTCGGGGTGTTAAATTGAACATCAAACAGACCATTCATTTTTTCAAAAAATATTAAATTATATTTCAATTTTCTTTTTGTCAAAATTTAAGATTCTTATAATATTTTAGGATTTGTTTCCTTTTATTTTTGCCAATACGTTATTTATTAGTAAAATCAGTATCACTATCAAGTTTAGGGTGTAATTTAACAACTAGTATTTTAAATTTGGTATTTTGAAGCAGAATACTTTTATAGAAATGTTGCGATGCCTACTGCATGATATCAAATAATAGACGAATCATTTTGCTATAATTAAAAATATAGGACCAATTCTAAAATAATAAAAGCTAAACGTGATTGATGATTATGGTAGAAAAATAAGACAATTTAAATTTCCCAAGAAGAAATAATTTTTGTAATAGTAATTAGTTTCAACATTTATAATATATATATATTATTTTAATTTCTAATCTGACATAAAAGTTATAATTATACCCATACTGTATTTCATATCATTTGCAATAATTATAACTGAGTAAACGAGGTTCGATTAGTGAATTTAAAATATATCAATCAACGTTTATACAGCACATCGTGCGATTTTTTTTAACGTTAAATACAACTAATATTTAATTTACTCAGGATTTGATGTTTAAAACATAACCATAATTTATTTAGATATAGATATCAAGATAATTAACGTATATCAAAGTGTTAACTAGTGATTTGATGTATGTGGTAATATTATTAAATATTATATAATGCAACGAATGCATATTTAAAGTGTAAGAGTATTCTCATAAGTGAGGATAAGACTATTATTCCTATGAGAGTTTCTAGATATTTTTTAAATTTCGAACAGTTGTTTTTAAATATAAACAATTTGTGACATTTCATTTCAAGAAAGATGTCAAGACTAAAATAAGTACCCAATATGGTTATAGTTTAGATACTTTTGTGTTGAATACTTGAATGTTTTGGTATTACAATGATTTGTGTTCTTTTGTGTGTCTGATACTCTGATGTCACTTTTCGGAAAAGAACGTTTACTTTAAACTCCAAAATGGAAAGAGGTTTCTGGTAGCTACTTTTATCTAGTTGAAATTTCGGTTGTCAAAAGTATTAAAGCAAAAAAACGGGAATACTTACGCAACACTATTTGGGTTTCCGCTACATCGATTTTGTTTTTTTGATGTAATGTAAAAAGTACAACACTTGAATTCTATTTATATTGACATTTTATATACATCATGTAATTTTCAAAATATTTAGACAAATCTTTAACTATTTACACCATGAATTTATTGATTCATTCTATACCGGTATGTAGGTAACGATATATTTCTAGTTATAAACAATATTTTTTGCAAAAATTAGATCAACCTAATAACTGATTAAAAAAATACTAATCAATTACAATAATATAAATATTATAAAATATTAACTATTCATAGAAACAAATAGCTGATCCACCTATATGAACATATACATTGCTGAGAATTGATTTATTACTGAATTCAAATGTAACATTACAGTGACCTAACATACAACAGAGCAGTTTTAATTTTTTTATCAAAATATTGACAATTTGCGCATACACTGTTTTTTTTTTTTTTTTTAAATACAGTAAATCTTATAAGTACTTTAAAAATGTAATCAAAAATAAATGTAAGTTGCTTAAAATTAACGTTATATGGACCAAATTATATTTAATATTATATTTTATATTAACTTACATCATTGTCTAATTAATATTCTATAAAAGTTAAAGCATTTAAAAAAAGAGATGTCTAATACTATTAGTCCAGGAGTTTTCAACTACATGGCAAAAGTA
Organism: Pentalonia nigronervosa; assembly: GCA_014851325.1. NCBI lineage: Eukaryota > Metazoa > Arthropoda > Insecta > Hemiptera > Aphididae > Pentalonia > Pentalonia nigronervosa. The sequence continues at coordinate 27,156 of JACXSJ010002064.1, read as the reverse complement.
ATTATTTTATAACGTGCAGGTAGTGAAAAACATAAAAAAAAATGTTTAATTACAAAAATTTCAATTTCAGGCGACCGGAACGCAATCCAATTATTTCCGGTTTTAACTTACAGTGTTGCGGAAATTGTTTTCTCTCCATCATTAATATGATAGTATTACGTGGGGCGAATATATTACAATGACGCGTGTAATATTCTTTTTTTTTAAGGATTTGTGCGATTTAATTTCATTCGACTTGTGAAATACCTATACATACTATACGTGCACTACCGTATAAGTGGACTAAAATAATTGTATATATTTAAATTAATAGGTATATTATTATGTATGAAATCGCTGCCAATATAATTTTCGTGCGACTGCTTATAATAATAATAATAAAAATAACAATAATTCCAATGGGCTACTCGACGTTTATATGCATATTATAATAAATATTGATTGTAAGCTCACTTATTTTGTAAACTGATCCGGATATAATTGAAGGATTAAACAAGCACCGAGACTTTATCAATACAAATCTTGCGGAATTAGATCGTCACTTGTACGCGTGATCGCATGCTAAAAGAACGGCTCCAGAAAACTTTGAAAAGAAAAAAAGTGAAGTAGGATTTAAACTTAAGTCTCAACCCACCTCCAATTCTGTATTGTTTTTGTCAGTCTCGATATTTCAATAAACGCACACAATTGTTGATAAAAAATTAAAACTTCAAACACTCTATCAGCTATAAATAAATATTTATATTTCTATATTTTATAATATTATTTAGGTATACTATTAGTCATAAAATGCATTACTATTTACAATTTATTATTATTATGTGTTATAGTATAGCGACTTGAAGTATCAAAATACAAAATATAGATAGATATTATTAGACTTTGGTTTGGAACTAAGGAGCAGTGGCAAATTAGCGAGGCTACCCCCCCCCCCCCCACCAATTATATTTTGGTCATCCGAAATATTGACGACAACATTTTTTTTCTAACACGTTATTATAATATACATAAGTACTGAAAAATGTAATACTATTTTTTATCATGCCTACATCCAAATCGCAAATACGTACAGGAACGGTGGTTAATGTAAAAAATAAAATCGTCAATTTGTTGTTTCACAATGACACGCGTATGTGCACGAATCACATTATTATTGCTATAATATGTTTTTGCCGAGACATCCAAGTAGTATAAATTTGTATGTTCTGAGTTATTTTGTTTTTTTTTTTTTTACGCGGTAATCTTGTCAAGCTCAAGGGGGAATGTCTCGCTTGAAGGATGCTGATTTACTGTATCACACATCACAAGAAGATACACAGTCGTTGTCCATACATTTGCCCCTCACACAAAAATATTTACCGTATTACATTTTACAGGGAGATCTCAAAAACATTGTCCACAATTTTTCCGCTTACATAAAAAAATTACCGTATTTCAAAATTACAAGAGAATTAGACACTTGAAATTGGTTTTTCCCCCTTACTCGAAAATATTTATCTTATACACAACAATATTTTTTTTTCTGTATAAGTTTTTTTGAATAAAAGAGGAAGAACGACTCAGAACATACAAATGTATACTACTCACCTACGACCTACTGACACATTTTAATGAATTCACATGATCATTTGAGCGTCGCAAAACGATATTATTGTTTGTTGTAATTGAGTGGTATATGTTGTTCCTTTACTTTGTTCGCGGTTTAAAGAAAATAAAACGCACTGTACAATAACTTTGGACGTTTTCGTATTTTTTTTCGAAATGGAGAGATAGAGAGATTCGTCGCTAGTCGCGTATATGCTTTCAGCACACAAGTGGCTACTTATGTACAACGAGACACGTGTACGCTGTGTTTTACGCCAAAGTATTTATTTAACATTCTTCGTTGTTTTCTCAAGAACGCACCTTCAGCGTATAAACACATACTTTATAACGCGTTCGTAACTCCGTCCATTATTTACGAAAACATAAATAAATCCATATCAGAAAAATCGTATCTACCAGATAAAAGAAAAACATTTTTAGGGAATAATACAATTTAATAGATACCTATCTATATATTTAATTCGAATAACTCATTAAAAATATTATATTTCTGATTAAAATATAATATGTATTTATTATTTATTTATTTAAGACTTGGATGTAGTGTTTTTATACTACAGATAAGCGATATAAATACCTATAAAAGCGATATAAAATATTAACATTGTATACTTCTATAAAACTAAGGAATAATTCTTCTCAATTTTTAAAAATGTAGGTCAATATTAAAAATCATTCAAAGAAACCACTAAACTGTATCGAGTGTACCTATCATTACTGAGTAACTCACTATAATGGATGTATTGAATTTTAATTGAATGATAAATCATTGTATATATAAAAAACAACAATTCTGGGTTAAGAAGTCGTGTGTGGGATATAGATTATAAATCATTGATATTTTTATGGATAATGAATGTTATTATATTATTTCTATTTTCTTAATTTGGTAGGTTGAACTATATTTTGAAAAATATAGTATACAACTTATAATGTCAATATGTACTAGAATGTTATGGATAGGGTTAGAATTTTCGAAATAGTTTTATTTCCGTAAGAAAAACTATACTTATGACAAATATTACACAAATTGTCGAGCGTTTTGACTGACAAACCAAAAAAATATAATATCAATATAAATTGAAGAAAAATAAGTTGAACATGATTAAAAATTGCTCAATATGAATAAAAATATTTTGATAACTGTTTTATGTTTAAAAAATTCAAATATGAGTTGATCATTTCAAAGCTCTACGGTTAAACAATTGCATATGCTTTTGTGATGAATAAAGAAAAAGGTATTTTAGTATGCATTGAACTGTTAATCAAAAATGTATATGGTGATTGGTGAACAAGAAAAATTACGTGCTATGAAGTAGACTTTGGATTTTATAAATGTAGGTAGAATTTATATTTTTAGAAACATTTAAAACATTTTACAGTTTGAAACAAAATAGTTGTGTTATAATTCGAAATTAATAAAATGTTTCAAACATTAAAAGCATATTATAGTTTTAAATACTTGAAAATTTGACTAGAATTTATTTTCCGAAAATTGTATTATATACATATAATATATATGTATAAGCTTTTGCTAATTTACGATTCGACAAAACTATAATATAATATCACATAAATACCTAATTTAGTAACAGTGATACATCTATGAAGTTAATATTTACAGTTAGATAGTGGAATATAAATTAATAAATGATTATTAAATAAAAATGGAACAAAATGTAGTTATAACTTTTAACTTAAAACATAAAATAGATTCTGATTGCTTATTAATTTGTTTATAGACATAATTTAGGAATTATTGAGTATTAGTAGGAAGCAAATCAGAAGACTAATACAATTTAATTCATAAAAAATGTTGAATAAGTTATTAGTAATAGATGCAATCAAACTGTTAACAATGGCCTTTGTATTTTATAAATAATATTATGGTAAATAGTTTGACTAACATACTTCAATCATTAACAAAAAACTATTACTCAACAATTCATTTTCAAATAAAAACGTTTTTTAAACTTATAATTGAAATACTAGGTAATTTCATTAATATTTAATTTCGTAATGTTCTTTACGGTTGGGATACACTGCATTTTTTTTCAATTAATTACAGTCACTGATGCACTTAATAAACATACTGATTAATGAAAAACGGTATTAGCTGAATACTTTTCTATCTCCAATAGAAATGGTACCAGTATATTAAAGTATAGATATTTAAATATTAATATTTACTTTTGATGGAATGGTCTCAGATTAATTTGAAGGTATAAAAATAAAAGAACAAAATAAACATTAACTAAATTCATTGGTCGAATGAATATTAAATGTAGGTATGCCGTACCAACAAAAAAACAAAACATCGAATTATTTGATGGTACTATGAAATAATTACAAAATAGGGTGTTTTAGATATAGCGACGAGTTTGGATTTTGCGTTATTTTCTCCTGCGACAATTAGAATCTATTACCACACTACCACAGCATATTTTCTTAGTGGTACGATCTATTCTAGAAGATGTTATTACGAAAGTTGACAATTTTTGGTTCAAACAAAATGAGGCGACCTGTCACACATCCCGTGAGACTGTTGCTTTACTGCACGAACAATTTCCTGAACGAGTCGTCTCTTTGCAAAACCAACCGGGGACCTCAAATAATGGATACAATTCTCCATGCATAAACCGGAGATGTTACTGAATACAATTCTATTAAATTATTTCAATTTTCATTAAAATTTGTCAGTTTAATTAAATTTACAAAACTTATTCTAAAATCTCTTACTTTATCTGAAACACTCTAGATTTTCAAACATACGTCAGAACTAAAAATATGCATTCCAAAAGTTTTGATTGAATTTTATACGATAGGTAATAATGTGATATACTTATATAATATAAATACACATTTAATGTGACTTTAATATATTTTTTTTTATTTCTGACTAAATGTATATTTTAATATTGAATACACTTTTATATATATCAATGTATTGTATAATGAAAAAAAAAAACTGATCTTCAAATTATTTAGATATTATAATATGTTTTATAAAGTCTATACCTAAATGGTCAACATTTATATCAACATATTTTAAAAACCTGATGTATATTAGATTTTACGAGATATCGGTAAACGATTGATTGCTATATTATCATATAATTTATAATATTATTTAATATGTAATTTTATTCGATAATCATTATAATGGAGATTCATAAAAATTATAACTATTAAGCGTACTGGAAATATAATATTATTAAAGACAATGAAATGGCACGTGTTCTATTTAATTTAAATGATATTCTGTGTTTTTACTTTATTCTATATAGGTACATATACAAGTTGATGACCAATTTTTTGTTTTAAAACTTGTGAATGATAATGGTTTTTGTAAACGTTTATTATTGTAAAGAGAGGCTGTATAACGTTTTTCTTGTTGTTATTATATTTTTCATTACGTATATTATTATAGTGAAAATGCATTTGTTGACATAATATTATTGGTAGGTAACTATTTTAATTGTTGTTCAATGGCTCCAATGACTAATAAAATAAATAATTAAAATTATAAAAACTGAAAGTCACTTAAATGCTGAGTTAAGGTTTGTGAAAAAAAAATCATTTATTATAATAATTTATCGGCAAAACGTTACCGGGTCGAGAACAAATACGGCAGCCCTCGACAACGGCTAAAAACAAAATATGAGATACCTATAGTGTTATGGAAGATGGTGTAGTCATACAATTAAGGTCGGCGGAAAAAAACCATTATATTTAACTCAATCCTATCATGTACATGGAAAGTGACGAATGACGTTACAATTTATCGTCTCCGATCGGACGACGTATTCGGTCTCTTATTGGTGCCCCTTAATCTTTGGTCGACTGATAACCTCAATCATCAAAATTAATTGCGTTTTGCGAGTACAAACTCGTACCTCGTTGTGCATAAAATAACTGCAAGCTGATTGTACGATACACGTAGTGTTGTGTAGTACGTTTTCCGCGACCTTAAGTCGATCAATCTTGCTACATATATATATTATGACAATAATTATATTAATATACATTTTCCGATGGGGCATTTAAACACGGTAGGTCGATTTATTACAGCAATTTCAATAAGCAACTAATTGTATAAAAATATTTGATGAAATAAAATAAAACAATAACTGTCTATCTCATTTCGTAACACAATATCAACTATCTATCATGGACATTTGTAATAGCATTAATTTACAATGATTTCGGTTTTAACATTCGTTGTAACAAAATTGCATACACGCAGCGCCGATTTATAAAACATTTATATATTTCATTACGTACTCATTGTGATATACTAGCTTACGGCAACCTATAAATAATAACTAATAGGTAAGCTGCTTTTTAAAGTTAGTTCATATAGTGAATTATCATTTTGTATAATTCATATCATTTGGCTACAATATTACGATAAGTCAACATAGCAGCATAGAAATTAGAAACTTCTTAGAACCTATATAAAAGCTGTTCATAGCACATAATACGGTAGTCATACTCAAAAAAACAAACGAGGCAATAATATTGTGGCTACTACAGACTTATTTATAGTATTTTAACTTCGTTGTATATTAAAAATGTTGGTTTTTCATCTCAGTCTAAACACTAAAGTTCATATCGAATTCCATTCAGAATCATAATACCTATTTCTAATGAATTGCGGACATTTCTCCCCGAGTAATTTCCTCCTAACTGTTTTCGGTGTAGTAAGACATTTTCCCCGATATATTTCTAATGCGGACATTTCCCCCTCCTCATTTTTTTTTAAAGTTTACTATTTAATAATATTATATTATTATTTAATATAAAATTATTTTTTTGCTTATCGTCTAATATTTCCAAATATTTTAATAAATATAATACATCATAGATGAATATATTTTTGATCAACTGAACTACTTGAAACAATAAAATAATTTTAACAGTTTTAACAAAAAAAAAAGATAAAATATGAACAAAGACTAAAAAAAATGTGTTTATAAATAACAAAAGAATCGCAAATTTTTGATTTTTTACAAAATTTATCGTTTTTATTAATTATTAATTATATTTTATTTAGACAATCTTTTATCTTTTATATATAATCTTATTTTTTTAAATTATTTTAATTATAATTTTTATTGTTTCAAGTAGTTCAATTAATCAAAAATATATTTATCTATAATTTATTAAATTTATAAAAATAAAAAATATATATATATTTATTGTAATTAATAAATTTTTTAAAAAAAATAATTTCATATTAAATAATATAATATTATTAAATTCAATATAATTAAATAGTAAACTTTTAAAAAAATGGAGGGGGAATGTCCGGGGGGGAAATATTCATTTACCATTTTTAATAACGTTTTAGCTTATATAAAAAATAATAATATTATTATTATTTTCAATATTTATATTATATAACACTGTCCTATTCCGATATGATTGAAGTAAATTCTTTAATAAATAAAATTGTATATAAATATATTGTACACAGTACAGCTGAACTCTATAACTTTGAGAAAGTGGACAGTAATAATATTTAATGTTTAATATTATGTATTATGTTTTTTTTTTTTAGAAATCCTTGATAATTAAAACAATAATATATGATATTTTGTAGGGACTTGATCAATCATAGGAACATAGGTACACTTGTAGTATTTTTTAACTACGATATAAACCAATCGAAATATGATCTATAAATTGTACGTATTTTTAGAACTACTCCAAAAACCATACTTTTTCGCACTAGGGGAAAAAATATGTGCTCAAAATCTCGTCGCAGTCACGCAGGGCGTAAAAATACTGTGGAAAAAAAAACAAATTAACATTTTTACATGACGTGTTGCAATACTACATCCCGGCAAAGATCACTCTGGCAGATAAACACAATGCATTTTTTTTTTAAATTCCTATATGCATAATATATTACAGGATTTACCGGACGACACCGCTTTGTGCTGAAAAAAAAATAAATACACCAGTTCCGTTAAGGTTTTTGTAATTTTTTTTTCTCAAGTGTCAACGGCGGTAGCGTGCCGGTGGTATAAAGTCGTTTGAGTTTGTTTTGAATTTTCGATAAGTGCTGTGCAATTCTTAACACATCCGAAAACAATTTATTAGACTCGTTTTTTGGACGACAGCCCACTGCCGCCGGATGACGAAGATCTCCTCCGGGCTTATATAGAGTCAATAGCAAACTCACTACTCAGTTTTGTTTTAAATAATATGTTCTATATTTTTGTTGTTTAGCTAAATCGTCGCCTTATCTATCTACAAAAGGTATATCCGTATAAGTCGACACTTCTGATGACATACATAATATTATATATACAGGTTATAATTCATGTATCATTAAACAATAATTTTTTTAATGTATTGAAAAACTTTTTTCTTCACATAATTTGAAGCTATTAAAACACATCATACATCTAATTTAATTATTACCATTGTTATTGTCAATTATTTATTATTATTATGATATTAATATATTATTCATAATTAATGTTTCATGACGAAGTATCTCCACTGAGAGGCTTCTTCGTTTTATATTTACATTTTATTTTATAAACACCAATTAAACATATTGTTCGTATAGGTACTATATAACAGATAGTCTAATAAAAAATGTTGTTAAAAAATAAATACCCCTAAGCAGAATATCTTCAAAAAAATTTCACTCTGACGATAAAATAACTGTTTACTGATAAAACAATCAACATCTACTTTTATTATATCGTGTCTATTGAATTATATGTCATGCAAATTGTGTTCATTCAATGTATTAATTAATGCTACTACTAATAATGATGTTTATTCGGGAAATTTCCCCATCATCGCTGTATCATGTCACTGTAACGGATATCTATGTACACGTGGTTATACAATGTACCAAGGTCTTACAAAAATCAATAATTTAAATGTTTTGTATATTTCATAAGATGATCCGAGCTAATGAATATGTGAAACACGTATTATTGATCATAATATAATGTTTTTATAGAAGCGTATTTTTATACATGTTCACGCAAATACAAAAATTCTTTCGATGTCCTACTGTTTGACTGTTCTAAAATAAAAAATGATGAAATTCAGAAATTTAATCAAGTTATCTAGTGCTTTCTTTTTGATAAACATTAAGAAGTTATATTTATTGAATAAAGGAAAATGATTGGTTTATTGGAAGACATGTGACTAGCAATTTAAAAGTTTTCAACTATTATAGGCACTATAGAGATATTACAGATTGAGTCATCAATTTGCTTCTCTCGAAAATGACCAAAAACTTTTAGACATCTTGCCGTACTTGTATCTTACTACAGTTTGCCGTAGTTTTGTGCGACACTCGAAAATTAATTATTTTTTTTTCACACATGAACCAAAATAACTTAAGGTCATATCTGTGTTTATTTAATGTACAAAGCCCCCAAACACATATTAATAGTAAACTAGGTACTATTTATTATGACAATCAACTCTAATAATGACTTAAATCATAAATGATGTAAAGTTTATGAAAATAAATTAACATGAATTAAGTTGTAAAGAAAAATGTAAACAAATAACTTAAATCATTTACCGTATTTTTCATTAACATCCAATTTAAAAGTTTGATATTAATCCAGTATAAATACGCAAAAGTCACTAGGCGGTTGAAAGTTAGAAAATCGATATCAATATTTAAGTAGGAATATCTACACATTTCTTTTAAATTAAATTTATATTTTTAGTGGCCATACTTTCCTCAATAATAAAATTATCACTTATCATATTTTTATATTCTTCATGTTAAACACTTAATAATCAGTTTTGTGAATTTTGAATCTTTATTGTACTTAATTTTTCTATTCAAATTAATTTTGTTCATAAAAATAATACTTTTTAAAATTATTATCATTAATCATTATGTTTGTTTATTTTCAACTACTCGTTTCATGTTATAATTATTAAACTGTAATTGTTTACACAGATAATAAAAATAAAAGTTTTGTGAATCAAATAATTAAATAAATTCAAAAAAAAGATAAACATCGATTAATTAATATATATATATTGTTTATTGGTTAAAAGTTATTGGTAGTTTGACACAGACGTAATGTGCATTTTCAATTATTTTTCATTTAAAAACTCTACACACAATGAAAATTTAAATTATGAAATGGAATTAGGTATATATTATATTCGTTAACAGCTGTACCAAAAATTAAAAAGTAGTTAGATATTTCATGACTATGCAAATTCTATGTAAAATGTATAAAAAATATATATAAAATCATACATTGTATGTGGAAAAAAATGCATTTATTGAGAAAATATTCAAGAAAAAATGTGGATTATAATAAATTGTAGTTAACGCGTAAGTGTTCATTATCTTAGTAAGGGAGATTACCAAAAATATCAAGCCACGTAAATCGATTGTCAAAATTAAAACCAAATTAAATAAAAATAATCATGGATAATATTTATCAAAATTATGTAGATACGCACTTATATATTTTTAAATTTAAATTAAAGTAAAAGTAAAATAAAACCAAAAAATCAATTAACTATAAAATAACCTAAAATCAATAAATAAATAAATATTTATGTCATATTAATATGGCAATACATTAGTATGGTAATACGTTAATATAGCGTTATTTACACAATCAGTAATTGTATACAATATTAATGGCAAGTATTGAAATATTTTTATTAATTTTACATTTCATGATGCAGCTAATAGTAATTTAGTAAATTATATAAATAATATTATTATTGTATTTTAATATTTTTTAATTTCTGTAAGGAAGGTTCTCCTAATATACTAGTCTATATAGTCTAGACAACTATAAATCAGTGTTCAACGAGTTTAGAATGAGATTTATGGAGTAAACTTATACTCAAACAGTCAAAGAGGCCTAGCCTTATCATTAAAATCCCGAATTCTTCATACTGAAGTATAACTAATTCCTCATATGTTTGTTGGTAAGTTGTTGTCCATCTATCCTCGCTTTCCTCAGTTGTTTTCATATAAATGTGAGTGAAACCAACTGATTGATTGTTGTATGCTTATTTACACAATATCAGTAAGAATCAATGGAAATAAATTTAAATTACGGGTCGAATCAATCAACTAAAATAGACAATAGATGTTTGAATTTATATATGTATACAGTTAAATATTGTATTAAGACTACTATTTCAACAATTGTAAAAATAATAATCATAAATTATTTCAATAAGATCAAAAACGATGACTTCTATGGCTAAATGAACAATAAAGAATATGATATAAATAATGAAAGCCAGCACAGACTATAATAATAATAATAAAAAAACATTCGCCTTGTTCTATATTTTTTTTGTTTTTTTTTTTTTTGAAAAGGAGTCATTTGACTTGAGAACAAAATATATATTTATTTCTGTCGAACAATGTTTTTATTTGTATTTTGAATATACTCGTAAGCGTATCGGATCGTAGTGAAATAATAACCATTAATACCCAAAGTAAAATTGCTGTAACTCATATGAGCTATAAATTATAATATAGAAATACACTGGGATTATTCTACCAAGGAATATATAGCAATACATTTGCATTGTGGATATTATTGTCGTCTTGTGCGTCGTATCTCTTGACTTTAACCGATGTCATATAATAATATTGTTTGCATTACATACACAACATAATTCACACGACGCATACGATGTAATAATATTTTTATATAGTGCAGTATAGTACGCAATATAACCGCTTTTCCGGTCTGTCGGTTTCCGGATTGATACATATAATATACAAATATATATATATACGAGTAAGTTGTGTAATGTGTACATTAGGACATTATAATTGAAATATAATAAGACCGGCAATATGCGTGACAACAATAAGGCAAACAATAGGGAGCTTTACGTTCCCATTAGTATAAATGTTATTCAATTGATCTAAATATACAATTACGAAATTGTTCGTATAAATATGTTTCGACATCATATCGACAATCATTCATACGATATTCATTGCTACAAAACGGAAGCATTTTTAGTGCAGGTAATATTCGTGAGCGATAAATTGTACTTTCTAAGTTGAATTTCCTTTTAGTTTATCAATAAATAACAATTTGTCATATATGTGCTGAAAATTAAAATGTATATAAATACATATTATATACATCCAATATAAGGAACTACTCAGCATATAATTTATATTCTATAGCAGGTTGAGTATTATTGGTAAATTGTACAATCTATTCTAATCTAACAATAATTACAAAAAACTACATATTTCTTTTATTTAAATCCAGCTCCCAATACTCAAATCAGAGCAATGAATATTGTATTGTATCTACTGGTAATAAATTATTGGATTTATTTTTTAACCGTTTGTCAACGTGTGTCCTGAAAAAAATTGTCCATATTAATTATTAAGTTACCTACTTGCAAATCATATTTAAGAATTTTAGATATAAACATAATTCATAGACCTGATTTTTCTTAAATAATTTGAGTTTAAAATCATAAAGTTCTCATTAGTTATTGGTTAGTACTGTCATTTTTGTTATTATCCTGTAACCGTGTTGTATAATTAAACACTGTGCCACCTGGCGACGCGGTCCGTTGTTCTTTTATATACCAACAAAAAGCTTTAAAATAAAAGAAAATAATAAATATGTATTGTTTATAATTAATCATAAAAAATACAATTAAAATTTCAGAATTATACGTAAATAAACACAAAACAATAAGACAATTTCCTAATTTCCTTAAATAATTAAATATCGCATATCTTATTTAATTTAACGATATGTTTTTAAACAAAAAGTGACAAATAGCGTTAAATATTGCAGGGAATAACTCATCAAAATTAATTTTTAATAATATTTTAAAGTGCCTACCGTGTGTAAAATAGGTGTGCACTACAGCATAATAGCGACAATAGTCACATATAACATGCTAACACGGATTATAATATAATAAAATGCATTTTTACATATTATTATTAGAATTATTTCTTACATATTAGTAAGATGCTTAATTTTTCCATAAATATATCACAATTTACTACATTCGGATACATGCACGTACGATATCAAAATACAGAGAAATATCTAATTTTTAGATCAAAGAACAGCCGCGCGTAAAGCCTGTTTCACATGGACACGTATCGTAAGCGCGCGTTTCAGTTTACATTGTTTCCCAAAATTGCAGTGGCTCGTATGAACTTAACCAATGTAAACTGAAACGTACGATACGCGTCTGTGTGGGCCTGAGGTCATCTTGACAGGGGGACGATATATCTGATACAACTCAGTGTCGGAGCAATAACAAACAAGTATAGGTTGCAAGTACCGAGTTTCATAGAGCCGTGCATTTTCATTATGAATAATTTAACTAATTTTGTTTGAAATTTGAAAATTCATGACCATAAGTGCTAAAGAGAATTGTAACCTCGTAGAGAGGTACGATGGGAAGCTACCTATCTTAATTTTAACAGATGCTATTTGTTTTGAACGTTAGACAGGAGACAATCTTCCGCCACAAATTTTTCGATTATGTTTGAGATATTGTCCCACCCAAAATATCATAACGATAAATCAATAATATATTGTAAGAAAGGACTATAATATATGTGTATGTTTTAAGTATAGATAAATCATGATCTGAAAATGGTGGAAGTTAACTTTATCTAACAGAGTATCAAAGCATCGATATTTTAGTTTATATTTTTTACTACAGTCATCAGTAGATACGAATATTCAATTTTTTTGGTAAACCAGTGAAAATATTTTTAAAATACGTTAAACGGTTCTGCTTATTACAATAATAATTTCGATTAAAATATCGTCTATTTGTCGTAGTTTTAATATAGTTAAAGACATTTTTAAATGTAGAATGTTTTTATATATGTACAAAAGTATTAATTATATACTCAAAATTCACTTGTTAATTGTCAGTTATTATATAATTCGCTAAAATACAGAATATATTCTATCGTTATTGTTAAAAGTTTTGAATATTAAAAAAAAATCTGAAAAATTCGATTTCAAATCTGAGAAATATTTTTTTTGATTTCTGAGTATTACTTTCAAGGCAAACAGATTACTATATGTATAGTATAAGAAACAATTATTTTAACAATTAAAAGTTTTTTAATTTCTTTTTTTAACAACGTCAAAACTTTTGCAAAATGTTTCTAATGAAACACTTGTGAAAAATCATTTATGAAAAATTGAAAAATTGAGAATCTAAAGCTAATTAATGAGTAAAAAGAGCACTACGTATTTAAAATTAAATAATTTGACCTACATCTCTCACGATAACTGGCAATTCTTTAGTTATATTTTCTATAATGTAAGAATAAAATAATTTATAAAAACAAAATAAAAATAAATAAACAAAAATTGTTTTGTAGTCTATAGAAATTAGTTAGGTAGATATAATATTTTATTACTGGAACATTGATTTAAATCCCTGGTAATTAATTCTAAAACATTAATTGGAGATATAAATAATACACAATATGGAGTCACGATTTTTATAATATGCAAAATTGATAGTTACCCTTTGGATTGCTTTATATCAAGCGGTAAATATACTTACTTAATTATTATTTTACATTAAACTAATTGGTGGTTTAATACTTCAAGATAATTATATACACATTTTTTTCGAAAATAATTATTACATTTATTAAAATATATAAAGTTACATTTTTTAGTTGCACAAGAAGGTTTTCTTATTATGTATTTAAATATATGTAAGATTTTGAATAGATTTAATGTTAGTTTTTAAATATAAAATATATAACCACATATTGTTATAATAAACCTTTAAAGTTTAAATTTTAACAAAATTAAGTATTTAAACGAAAAATAATGATTTTTTCTAACATTTGTATTAGATGATAATATATTAACGATAAATAATTGTTTTAAAGTAATAAAAAAATGAATCAATTCAAACCATCTTATGGTAATATTTACTGTAATATTAGGATCCAAATATTATAGGTAATTTCGTTGAATAACTATCAAATATTGTTATTTTATTAGTGTTGGAGTATCTATAGAAGGTGTGACTAGTTAAACTACATATTCAGAAATTTTATACATTGATCCGCTTATCTGAACTTAAAATAATAATTATTAACTAAGTGTTTATTCAATATTTGATATATCTATTAATTACTTTGATAAAATTAGATACTATAAAAATTATTTTTTCCTATTAATAAACATTAATAAATTTATTTATTTTCAAGTTATTATTATTGTTTTATTATTTATAAAAAAATTGACAAAATTAATATACAACAATAATAAACATATAGTTACATTCAAAAATAAAACCATCTACCAGCAGTACATCTTGTACATTTAATTATTTTCATTTGCAATTAGAATTTCTTAGTAAAATTTATCTTTTATAACAATGAAGAGTTTTGCGGTAGAGAAGAAAGAGATTGGATAAATGTAGGCTTTGAATTGAAGTTTGACAAACAGAAATTCTGTTCATAGTTTGTGATTACTATTTTTAAGCTTTTTGATGCAACTTGTAATCACAGATATAATATTTATAGTATATGGTATAATACTCTATAATTTTACTTATTATTTATGTAATTAATTAATTGTAATGTTAAATCAGTCAATTGGCTGAGAGGTTTTGATTGTTTTTGCATTTAAATTTAGCAAGACTAAATTAATTAGGTGCCATATAAATCTATATGTTAAAAGTAAACCATAGAAAAATTACATATTCTTCACCAATAAAAAAGAAACATTAAACATTGGAGTCCCTATGAAATACATAATATGGCAAAATTGTTTAAATATAAAATCAATAAAAGTTCTATTTTTTATTCAAACGGTAGTATTTTAATTACTTTGTAAAAACTAAAATCTATGCTATCTAAACAAGTGTAGCAATACAAATTTATTTATTTGAGAATTTTTCATTATTATTATTATTATTATTATTAACAATGAACAATCACATTATATAAATAAAAAAGTACAATAAAAAATGTTGATTACTTGTTTAAAATGACGAGAATAACTGAATTGGGAAAGCACTCAGTAGTGCCACCCCAACGGATTAAATTAGTTAATGTATAGACCAGTTCCATTTGAAATGTCTCTAGGGGTTATCAGGGATTTAGCGGGGAAATAGCCGATTTATAGATGAGTTTTGATAGGGGGTTAACTTTGAATGAAATGAAAAAGTAGTAGGATTTGGTTAACTGAGTAAGTGTTGGAATTTTTAAGTCACTGTGAAGATGAATATTTTTGATGAACTAAGAAGCAAAGATAATTTTGACGTATGTAAATCAATTAGCAGGCCTGAATTGTTCTTTGCTGCGACGTTTAATAGAGTCCTATACCTGGATACCATAGGACTATGTTGGTATGATAATAACTTTATAAATTAATACTTTATTTCTGATGGATATCTTGGATGGGAGAAGTGAATAGAACAGATATTGTTTGGAGTTGACTTAATTTGAGATGTTTATGAATAAGCTTTTTTCAGAAAATAATATCATTGTGGTGCGGTATTTTATTTGTTTAATTCATAATATTGTATTATGTTGTGATTTTATTTAATAATATTTAATACTAATGTATAATATTTACATAGTGTAAGTTTATTAATATTCAACAATCATTATTAATCAAAGGTAATAACAATTAAAATAATATACTCGTATATAATTATTTTTTCAAAACTTATTTGCTTTATCCTTGTAATAATATTTAATAGGTAGGTACTAAAATTTGTGACTACATTATTAAAACACATTAATTGTAAAATTGTGTAATTGGTAGAATATTTTGTGGTAAAAAAAAAATTATAGGTGTCAACAATAAAAATAATTTTTTTTTTTTTGTGATCCATCCAATTCATATAAAATAACTAAAATCAGTCCCTAATATTATCATCAAAATATGAAATAAATAAAAAAAATAATATCATTTGTTTTAAAAAAAGTAATTTATTTCATTATTTTTTAGGACAAGCTGTTCAGCTAACGTAATTCGGTTATTATTTATCTCCAGCAGACACTAGAAAAAAAGACAATAACAGAACAAATATTTGTTAAAAGATTACAAGTTAGTTTTAACATTCATTTAAGATATTAATAAATAATATAGACAAAAAAAACACGCCAATTTGAGTACTACTAGTGTATGTATTACAAGACAAAACTTCTATTAGTGTAAATAATAAATTTAATTAAACGATATTGAATAATAACTATACATATAGCTTGTGTAGGTGTATCTTGTGTTTAAATTCAAATTAAATAAAATTAATCATCAATTGAAAAAGTATAAAACCCGTACCTAATGTTTTTTTTCTAAATTTCTAAATGTATAGTTGTATAATGAGTTGTATATCTGTTAGTCTAATCTAGTCACTTTGAAAATATAAAACAGTTGACGATATGCTCTATTGGACTTGTACCGGAGCCATTTATTTCAATAATATTGGATAGAATATTATATTTTGTTATTTTTTTTTTAACTTATATGGTAAGAATGTTATGTTTACTATTAATCCTACGTCATATTCTATATATAGACAGTATATCCTTTTATCCTCATTAAACATATCCTGACGATTTAATTAAGGAAAGACATTTTTTTCAAATTTGTTAATAATTTGTAGTTTATAGTCATGTATAGATAAAATATATTATATGGATATAAAAACAAGTTTTTAATACAACTTATAATAAATTCATTTAAATTAAAAAAAATTAAGCAATTATTATTTTTTTTACAAGCATACAAACTTTTATAAAGTCATCCACTTGGTCTTAACTCTTTAAGTACCTACATTAATACATTTATATAGTTTATTATATAGTACATTAATTAGTTATAAATATATGAGTCTACTCATGCATTCGTAAAAATATAAAATATTTCAAGATTTTATAATGGTTTTAAAATTATAGTAAAAATGTGAAATCATTTTATCATTTAAAATGAATATACTTTAATTAATGAAGGTTAATTTTAAATTTAAATTTTTTTCTCTACAATATGAATATAACAAATGCCATCTTATAAACCTCCCATAACTTACTGCTGCCATCGAATGCTCGTGCCTAGGTGATGTGATGAATTTTTAGACTACTTATGATAATAATAAAAATAATAAAATAATATTATATTTTATCTTATATACTTTGTTCTTGTTTTTTTTCTGGTTGCTAAGTTTTATATTTTGCTCTACGTTCCATAATTTTGTTACAATTTATTTCCAAAGTATTGTGTGTGGATAATTTTATAATTTATTTTATATCAGTCATAGTTATGTATATATAGGTTCATACATTTTGGAATAGCTCTATAGGAGCTTTGCATTTCTGCATGTCTGCATTTCTGTATTATTGCATTTTTGCATTTCCACGAATCCCGACAGAATGGAATTAAATTAATAAACAAAAAAAGTTATATTATTATTTTCTATTAAGATGTATAATTTTTACTATCAAATAAAAAAGCCATTTGTCATAACCGAAATACATTTTTAACATATGTGTCAATTAGCACCAGTACTAAGACTTTAAAATTAGAATAAACAAAAATGTTAGGAAATATGTTCAAAAACCGTAAAACATAAATATTTTTTGAAACACCTAAATTAAACATTCATGTAAATTAACTTGCGCGTGATTAGTAAAAATGCAATTTTATTTAAAATACATTATACAAAATTAACTATAAATTTCAAAACAGAGTAAAATATCGCGACTTTAATTGAAAATTCTTGCAGACATATCAATTCTTTGAAACTTTTGGTTATTGAAAGTAAACAGACTTTAGTCAAACCGTGGATAGCAACTTTTTTCTTGTACGATATTATATGTAATGTCCACCTTGATAAAAATATAAATATTGTAGATAGTATAACATGTAAAAATAAAAAAAATAAAATAATTTTAAATATATTTAAGTTTCTTAAAAATTTATTAGAACTAGTGTTATATTTTTTTTAATTAAATAATATTAAAATTAACCATATATGATTGAATATATTATAAAATTTAATATTATTAAATATATGATTATATTATAATATTATTTTCAATATTTGTATAAAAAAAATATTATCTTTAATATTTTTATTTCTAGGTAGTAAATTGTACAATTTAAAGTTTCTTATAACTGATTTATTATAATTCTAGAATAAAAAAAAAAGACGTCAAATTAATATTAATATGACTCTTAATTATAAGATATTTATTTATAATATTATCCTAAAATTAAATTATAGTTACGAATAAGTAAGTACTATATCTATAAAACAACTATGGATAATTATTTTTTTTAATATAATAATAAACTTATATGATTGATAAACATATTACATTCACATTTTTTTATATTATTTAAAAAGTGAATATTTATTCACTAAATTTAAATATACTACTATAATTCTGAAATATAAATTTTTCATGCACATAAACTCTCTTAAATATTTTATAATTGTAATCACACTATACTTAATAGAACCATAAACTGAAAAATCTTTCATTCCAGACATAATGCAATGACCGCTTATACAAAAAATAATAAAATATTTGCAGCCATTAATTTAAATAAATAAATTAGTTTATTAAATTTTGAGATTTCGTAATTTGAGTTTTAAATATTTTTTACTACCTAGTTTATAATACAAAAAGTTTGATACTGTTAGAGATATGAAAATTGAAATATTTGGAAATAATTAATTTAATCAATCAGTTGGGTGTAGATATGTAGTCAGCTTTCTACATTGCTTTTTTAAATTTTAGCTCACCATATGTAATTATTGTATTCATTTTTTTTATTTTCGTTGTTTGATATAAAGTTTTAACAAATAAAAGTTACACTTTATTAGGTTAGAATTTATAATTATTATTTACTTATTATAATAACATATTTTGTTCAAAATATTTAAATTTAACTCTAAAATTCCATTTGTCTAAGAAAATGTATTATTCTATTGGTTGCTTTTATTAAGATACCAGCTACTCCCAGATATCCAGTTACATATATTATTAAAATTACAATATTTTATTTAGTACCTACTTATTAACGTTTACTATGTGACTTTTTTAAATTTATTTTTCCTTCATTATTTTAATAGCTTTTTTACAGTAAATATGTAGACCTAAGATGTTTGTATCAAACATAAGTTTCCAATCATTTGAATCCCACAGAACAACATTTCAAAATATTAAATTTGTTAAACACATACAATAAAGTTACTATAGATAATTGTAAAATACTTTATAATCTAATTATTAACCTGTAATACTACACATATTAAATATATCATTTATATATTTATACGTATTTAAGAAATCCTTATGATAGAATGAAATAATAATAGCTCAACAATTATCATAAAATAAACCAACATTTTAGAAGCCTGCCATGTATAAGATTTATTTTTTTAAAACAACTTATTTTAATTGTAGCGCTTACATAAATATGAAATTAATTTTAGATTATAGGTTTTAATCTGTTAATCGTAATAGTAATTATATTAGTAAGTAATGTGAAGAATACCTATCTAACATAATAATTTGATTGTTTTGACTGTCAATAGTCTGATCAATGTGCAATATATTAATTTTAAATTGTTGAAATGTTATGTATGTCAAAAAAATAAAACAAAAAATTAAATTAATTTTGAAATTAATAAAAATGTTTTTTGTGCAGATGATATCAAAAAAATTAAAATTATTATTTTATATATTATTTTTTATATATATAATTATCTATTTCATAGATAATGTTTTCATCTATATTGTATATAAATTTGGAGTTTAGCCTAAGTGATTCTATACCACGTGAAACGGTTTTTACGGGTGGATTTATGCATATGTAGCGTCCTTTTAAGTCGTAAAAATGCCTTATTTAATTTCCTTATACAACTTTCCTTATGTCTAAAATAAATTATTATTTCTCTTAAAAATCTAAGAACAAACGAAATGCTAATGATGATAATATTATTCTTACACTAACATCAGGTAGGTAATTTGAATTTAGAGGCTTAAGTCTCACCTAAAATTATTCTATTACACAGTCATTTTTTTTTTTTTTAAGTATTTTAAATAAATTAAAATACGCTTTTTTCGTACATAAGTGATAGAATGGGTATTTTCCATAAATTTGAATCCCTCCCCCCGTATAAAAATAATGAGTTATGTATACGTTAACGCCACTTATGTTGATGTTACCTATTTTTATTACTAGAGTGCTTGAATGAAAATTATATTTTATATTTTTTAGCATACTAAATTTATCTGTACAGATATTAATTGTAGAGTAACTGAGTAACTATCTGGGCTTATTCGATAAGAGCACTGTTGTATAAATATTCGCGTGGTCTAATAAATCTATAAAATACGGATATACCGTTAATTATGATTACTATTTCAACTCCTTTGATTGGTTTTTGATGCATCCATATAAATCTGTATGTCGTATAGGTTTGAGTTCAAAAGTTCTCGGAAAAGTTTTTATACATAGTGTTTTTCGTTACTCTTTTGGTATACTCTGATGGACTCGTATTAATTTGAAAGGTGAGTGTTTTCCATGGGAGGATTATACTATTTTCTCGTTTAACTATTAGATTTGGATTGATTTTGATAACGAACATTTCATTCAGTGATCCTAAACCTAGTGGCTTTTTAAGACTGGGATTATACGAGTTAATGTCTGAAAATTACTCTTAATAGTAATGTTGATTTTTCGGGAGTTGACAAAAATCAAACAATGTAGATATACATATAGTAGAGGGACAATTTAACTAGTAAATTTAACTAAAGTAAAGACTAAAGAGGAAGTTCTCCAGAAATTGATAGAATGCTTAAAATTGAGCTACCTATTACGAAATGCTTTAGTTGCCATCCTCAAACCACTATTATGAATAATTTTGTCAATTGATTTTAGCGTATTACTGTTTACATTTCTACAGTAGAAGTTGCTTATTAGAAATACGAATAATAGATACAATCACATTATTGAAAAAAAATATCCCGGGACGGCCCAGCTGTATATTAGAACATGGAAAATAAATCAGATTATTGAAACATCACATCAGTTATTTGAAACAATTAAGCGAAGTTCAGCTGACATATTCACTGATTATCCGGCGATAACCAATGTACTTTAATCTTATCTTTGCTGTCGTTATGTTTATTTTTACTTTATCATAAGTACAATACCTATACATATAAGAATGCTCTTTCTATACGTATCGTTTGTAGTTCAGTTTCGGCGTGCGTACGTAAAGATGATTAGTGTTTCGTTCTTCTAAAAATCTAAAAATGTCTAAACGCCAAGATTTAAGTTCGATACAAAAGTGCAAGTTATTAAAATCATACAATGTGCTTCCAAAAATTAGTTTAAATGATTCCGCAGCTCGTTTAAACGTTTCTTATTCCACATTAAATATGATTTTCAAAAATCATTCGAATATTGAACGCGCAACAATGGAAAATGAAAGTGGAAGTCGGAAAAGAAACAGAACTGGAAAAGAAGAAGTTGTAGACAAAGCGTCAAAGGAATGGTTCTTACAAGTAAAGAAAAAGATGCCCATATTTATGGTCCACTTTTAGTCAAAAAGCAGATCTGGCAAAGAAAATGGGAAAAGACGATTTTGTTGCGACGGAAGGATGGTTTCAACGTTGGAAGGAAAGAAAGAATATCAGCTTCATCAAAACACATCGAGAGTAAGGGAAAACCAATTTTAGTGCGGTACAATCGTGATTTGAAACTCAATGGACAGAACTGCTAGCCCAATACTCAGCCTTTGATATTTTCAATGCGAACGAGACTGGGCTTTATTTTAGAGCTCTACCCAAACACACATACGCACTCAAAAGTGACAAAGACAAAGGGGCAAAAACGAGCAAGGAGAGACTCACAATTTTGTGTTATGCTAGCATAAACAGCGAAAAACAAATATTGATGGTAATAGGTAAGAGTCAGAAGCCACGGTGTTTCAAGGGAGTGAAAACATTACCAATAGATTACGAGGCAAATAAAAACACTTGGATGACTGCAGTAATTTTCAAAGATTGTCTGATAAATTGGGTCAAAGAGCTAATCAGAACATTTTATTACTCATTGATATAACTGTCCCGCTCATATTATTGACTGTATAAACTTAAGGCACATAAAAGTTATCTTCTTGCCGGTAAATACTACTTTAATAATTCAACCCTGCGACCAAGATATCATACGCACCTTCAAAGTTTACTACATATCAGCAATAAGGGGAAAAGTTCTCGCAGTAATTGATAATGGTCTACAGATTTTGAGCAGCATTACTCGTACGAAAATGGTTATGAAGTTACTCGACGCAAAAAAACAAACTTCGATAAATACATATTTTAAATAATATAATAAAATATATACATTTGTACTATAATTTTTTTTAAAACATTGCATATTTTTCATTTTTTTTTCGTAGTACAAATCATACCAATTGCTTATTAAAAACAATCGGTTAATTGACATATTTCACCTTGGTCTCAAATTATTTCTAATAAACGTCTTCTACTGTATAATAGATTGATCCGTAGTCAATTGTAAATCTAACAAGGTTGCAATAACATATCAAGGTTATCAAAACTGTTATTTCCACACCCCACTCGAGATGGCTTGATAATAATTTATAAGCTTAATAATTATTAAATATTCAAAGTATACTGTTCAGACAAATATTTTGTTTCACAGTATAAAATTAATATGAAATTAAAAACAATATTAATACCAATTAAATACAGTGTTTAAAAAAAATCATCGGAAGTATAATAATTTTGATTTCTTTGTAAAAACGCAATAATATGAGTATTAAATGCTTATTTAAAGCATAACAAAATAAATTAAAATAGCCATACGAAATATAAAAACTAAAAAGGTAATATACAGGGCTGAAGACTTCTAGTTTTTTCATATTTATCTAGAAAGGTCGCAAAATAATGTAAGTGATGTACAAATATGTTTAATAACACAAGTAGGTTCATTGACAATTTTATTTTGCATATTTTTGTTTATTTTGCCGTTATTGCATATAAATGCGTATTTGAGCATACTAAAAAAAATAAGAACATATTTTGCCATTTTTTGATGTAATAAAGTTAGTATGGATAGATGAACATATTTCGAAAAATTGTTTATGTGTAAAATGTTGTGGTAATATATTAATAATATATTAGGTGTATCTATATCTATAAAATATAAGTGGACTATCGTGTTTTTTCTCGTACACACTCTGTAAATACTATTTGCATCTATTTGCCGTATAATGGTATACTACTCGTATATCTTGTATGGCTGTATACACTTTAAAACTTTATCTATCTTATTGAATAATTATAGGAATTAAGTAATAATAGCACTAAGAATATATTTTATTTAAATTTGCTCTTCTGTGTTCTTATACAACACCAAAACAGGTATTAAAATAAATCGCTGTTTTAAGTCATTAAAAAAAATATTATGATTTTATTATAAGAATTTTGGTTACGCACAATAAATTTATATTTTAGCAGTATGAAAACTTACCTAATACATCAGTTATCTTTAAAACTCTAGCATTGTTAATTAAAACTGTATATAAACTATATATAAATATAACTATATACTAATCTATAGATTTGAATGTAGATTTTACCCACCTAAAAGCATCCAAAATGTTTTTTTTTTCGAACATAAGTCAACTTTTACGTAATAAAAATTGTCTTTTAATTCTATTTTCAATTCTTACAAAACAAAATCATTTAAATTCTAGTTACTATTCACTACAGTAATTTTCCCAATCCACTTTTTTAAAATAACTATGAAAAGTTTCGTGTACCACTTTATAGTTTTTAGTAAAATGTAAAACAAAAATAAAATATACATGATTAAATGTTCTAGCTGAGATATAATATGTAG
Organism: Pentalonia nigronervosa; assembly: GCA_014851325.1. Classification (NCBI taxonomy): domain Eukaryota; kingdom Metazoa; phylum Arthropoda; class Insecta; order Hemiptera; family Aphididae; genus Pentalonia; species Pentalonia nigronervosa. The sequence goes on along the minus strand of JACXSJ010002064.1, from coordinate 2,632 downwards.
AATTACCATATGTTTATAGACTTCAATCGCTAAACCTAATCAATCAATATATATATTATCTATTTATTTTAATATGCATTGTCACTTTTTTAAACCATATTATAATTTGTGAATGTATATTATACCAAAATTAAAATAATCGTACGACTAAATGTTATTCAATATTATTATATTATGATTTAGGTATCTATATATTATATTACATAGACGTAGATTATTTACCTTAGATTATGTACTCTAGTACATGATCTGAGTGACTTACCATTATACCCATAGATAATAGAAGAATGGAATTTAAACAATTTAAAACAAGAATTTAATGCTTAAATTGATATTATCATTATTTTTATTTAAACGTAACCTAACAAGCAACCATATGCAGAAGTGAGAGACCGCCTTTCTTTCTTCCACATTAAAGATCGTGACCAGTTGCGTTATATGCATTAACAGGGCCTATCCATTCTTCTATTATCTATGATTATACCTCATTAAAACTATAACATAAAAAAGTCGTTGTTCAAAGCAACAAATATATAAATGAAACATTAAATATAATAGATAGCAAGTTCAAAATTGAAACTCGATTAATAATTAATAGGATAATTTATATCGTTAAGTCGAAAAAAATCTATTAATTATATACTACAAGAATATCTACGTTACATCCATCATATAATATGGCTGATTCTTTAACAATAACCGTACATTACCTTAAGTAGGTATTAACATTTTTGTAACATAATTTGATGTTATACAAAACAACATTTAAAAAAAAATAAAATTATATTTTTACTTTTTTATCATTATTATTAGGTTTCAACTTTTTTAAATGACAACATACATTTTTTATTTCATTTTTCAATACAGATATTTTTTTAAAACTCTAAATGATTAGTTACTTATATATTATACTTAATATCTTGATGAGTTGAGTGGTGTGGCACAGGCTTAACCCACATAATATTGGTTCACTACATTTCCGCTTATCGAAACTATTTAAATAATTATAACTAATTAACATAACTACTTTCTAGTCGAAATCGTTTATTACTTCTCACTATTATTCTGCTTAAGAATATGAAACTTAAAATATATAATGTCTTTTAAAAAATTAAATACTTAAAAAAATTAACAACAAAATACACATAATAAAAAAAATTGTTGCAACATCAAACTATGTAAGAAAAAATATTTTTACAAACTGTAAAACTTTTTGAGATAACATGCTGTTAAAGAATCACTCAGTTGGTATACAATGTCCCGCGAGGATTTACACATAGCGATATCTCTTGAAATAATAAAGATATCATAATTCTGTTTTTTATTTTATAAGACTTATAGGAACAAAGACTACAAATATTTCATATTATAATCTAATTTAATGTTTTGGGAAGAAAGTTAAAAAATAATTTTTTATTTAATTATTTCAAAAATAATAAATTTTTGAAAATTTTGACGTTTAACATTTTATTTTTATTAACCTCGTGATATTTAATAATTATTTTTGTTTCAAGAAAAATTACACATTATTTAATACCATAGTTCAAAATGTAATGTTTTGCTATTATCTTATCTCGTTTTCTGATAAGACCCATTTAATCGTTAATTATTGTTGTTCTACAAAATATAATTTTCAAAACTAAAAAAAATATTAAAAATCGTGAGGTAAATGAGCAGTTGTCAGTATTCTTATTTTTATGAAAAAAATTTCAAATTTATTATATAATAGATGTAAGTACATATATTTTACATGAAAATACAAAATATTATAACATAACAATTATACCACTAGATTGCCATAATCAATCTTGATTGGGAACTTGGGCACATATATCTGGTGGATTAGCGTCAGCATAATATAAGAGCGACAAAACGCAACACCAAACTCCTTCACATTTCACTCTAAACCAGTTCTCGAGTCTTTAGGTCTTTAACCAGAAAAATCCAATATTAGGCGGTGTTTTGTTGTATTGACACATTGAGTATTGACCATTAGAAATTCTGCCAAATAGGCGTCCGAACTATGCCTTCGGGCCTACTCCCGGACATGTAGAAAAAAAATTGACTATGTTTAACATTTTTTTTTTTTTAAATATAATAATAGTTTAACAGTGATTTGTTAAAATTTCACAACCATTTTAACTATTTATAAGTTCGTTTTTGAAAATATTAATTTAAATATTGTGATTCCAATGTTAATGTAAATAAACTAAACAAATATTTTAACAATGATTTGCTACAACTATGTTTGAATATAAAAATAATAAATAAAATCTTACCTCGATTGAATTTAATTTAAAATATATATATATATGTGTGTGTGTGTTGAAATTTTCCAATACATTTATTTATCTATTAAACAACAAAATATTACAACAAAACAAATATTAACGAAAAAACCACGAAATAAATCCCGAAAAAAATCATGAATTTAAAAGCAAAAAATTAACCAAATAATAACCAAAAAAAAAAAAAAAAAAAAAAAAAAAAAAAAAAAAAAAAAAAAAAAAAAAAAAAAAAAAAAAAAAAAAAAAAAAAAAAAAAAAAAAAAAAAAAAAAAAAAAAAAAAAAAAAAAAAAAAAAAAAAAAAAAAAAAAAAAAAAAAAAAAAAAAAAAAAAAAAAAAAAAAAAA
>JACXSJ010002063.1:0-58140 GCA_014851325.1 Pentalonia nigronervosa | reverse complement strand
ATGTCTTCATAATTTCTGAGACATAGACCACCCCATCGCTTGGACAACACTTTTTACCCGTCGCCGGTTTCCCACACACCGGTAGGCTCTCATTCATCCAGTGCAAGCCAGCCAAGCGTCAACATCAAAATAATTAATTAAATTGTCTAACATATTCTAATCAGTTCTCTTCACATAAAAATATATCTCTTTCAATTATTCTAATCCAGTCAGTTGTATTCATTATTTAAGTGTTAAAACATAAAGGAAGAAATATTGAATATATTTCTTTCCTCCTCATTTGCCCACTAAGAACATAACAACTCTACAATCAAATCAAGGTGAGTAAATTCATCTTACAATAAAATCCTTACATATATATATATATACATAAATATACTTATAGGTATCTATCTGCATGGTATGTGTGTATGTGTATGTATGTGTGTATGTGTGTATATATATATATGTAAGAAGGTAGTAGATCGGAGTGCGTATGCAATATATATAAATAACAAACAACACATGATTATATGAGCAGAACAACGCAAATATGTATTATATACTGCATGCGCACTACATTTTGCACTACTACAAGTACATGGTAGTCATACAGGTGAAAATATTGCATCCGTCCTTTCGATTATTTTTAATCAATGGGATATAAGTAATAAAATAATAACTATAGTTTCGGACAGTGGATCAAATATAAAAAATGCAATTAATGAGCATCTAAAAAAATATCATCACCCCTGTGTAGCCCATATTCTTAATTTAAGTGTTAATGAAGCTATTAATAAAAATACAGAATTTCTCCAAGTACTAAAAACATGTCGGGCTATAGTAGGGCATTTCAAACATAGTAGTTTTGCGACAGATAAACTACAAGAATTTCAAAAACAGATGGGCCTCCCTGAATTAAAAGTTAAACAGGATATTAATACCCGGTGGAATTCAAGTTTAATTATGATTGAGAGGCTCATTAAAATTAAAGATCCATTATCTGCTGCAATATCATTGCTTCGCCAAGCTCCAAATGATTTAACTGCAATAGAGTGGGATATTATAGCAGATTGTGTTAAAATATTGAAACCTTTTAAAAGTATGACATCAGAATTGTCCGGAGAAAAGTACCCGACATTATCATTAGTAATACCACTAATAAGAGGTCTTCAGTTTATGGTAAAAAATATAAAACCTGAGACTGATGCTGGAATATTATTACAAAATTTATTATTAGATATAATCGCGAGGCGCTTAGAAATCTTAGAGAAAAATAAAATAGTAGCTAAATCAACTTTTTTAGATCCGAGATTTAAAAAAACTGCATTTGGATTAGCTGATAATGCTGAAAACACTTAAAAATGGATAATTGAAGAGCTTACTTCGATTATTTGTCTTAACAATGAAGATTATAATAATATAACAGAAACATCAGCACCAGCAACTTTAACTGAGTCTTCTAATTCTTTATGGGAACATTTCGACACTAAGTTATCTGAAGTCAGAAGTGTTATTAACCCAGAAGTAATTGCAACATTAATTGTTCATCAATATATCGAAATATCGCATTTGCAGCGTGGAAAAAATTGCCTAGATTTTTGGAAACAACATAAGCACACATTTAATGAATTGTACAAGTTGCAGTTAAAATATTTATGTATACCTGCTACTTCAGTTCCGTCAGAACGTGTATTTTCCAAAGCTGGTTTGTTGACGAATGATCGCAAAAATAAATTGTCTCCAAAAAATTTAGATTACATAATATTCTTAAATAGTAATTACAATATGATGTAATGTACTAATATATTATACTTAGATTGGCGATTCAATAATTATTTTTATTTCTAATGTAAAGAATTGTTAATTATTTTGCTTAAAAAAATATTTTGTTTTGTTTTTATGTAATAAAATAGATATAATGTGGAGTAACATTATTAAAAATAAGTGTAATTATGAATTTGTATTAACCATGTATTTAATTTTGTATTAATAAGTTGAATATTGGTTGATTTTTAATCAATAATGTTTAATGTTTTAATTATTTTAATCAAGGGAATATCTCGACTATAATAATATTTCGATTATTTTAATCGTGTGAATATCTCGATTACTAATTACTCAATTATCGAACTCATTCGATTATTCCCATCACTAGTCCCCACTGGTCGTAATATGATATTTATATACTACGTGTACCGTGTGCCGTATATAAATGCTCGATTTAGAACATTATAAAATACCTATTTTGGTACCCATTTAATATTTAAAACATTACTAATATGAACGCATAGACATTTTTTCATACATTTTACTATTATATGTATTGACTTACTATGAAATCAAAAATATTTACGATTTTGAAAAGATATTCAGACATTTTAGGAAAATAATTACCTATTTCAACTAAGTTTTTTTTATTTTGACATTTTCAAAATGTTGACTATTTGGTCTGATTCGATAGAACCTATATTTTCGGAGTTACAGATGTTACTCACAGAGTTTTTTAATGTTGAAGTTGTAATTAAATGAAATTCCATACCTTCTGTATGATACACTACACATTCTCTAATTACTGTTGATACATTATTTCAGTTTTTTTTCAAATATTCTCTGATATTTATGGTATTATGAAAGTTTCGACGTAAATACGCGAAATATCTATGATATATTTTATTATATATATATATTCGATATCTACGCAAAAGATTCAAATTTCAACCCTCAAAAACATCGTAATTCGGTCAGACATTTAAAAAATTGAAAAATAAAATTTTCCAATTATTTTTTTGAAAAATTTACAATTTATAAACACGATTTTCCACTAAACTAATCTAGTAAAAAAAAGTTTTATAAACTGGATTTAATCATCTTCAGATGCATTCTATGCTAACCATGTAGATTTAATGAATATAACACTAATATTGAAAGATTTAAGATTTCTGCTTAAATCTTTAAAATCGTAAACTTAAATTCAATTTTTTTTTTTTACATAAAACGATTGCGAAAGATGGAAACCCATACGTCTAACAAATATGAAAAAGTGCAACATTTTTATATCTCCAATTGTGTGCCAGAAAATCACTAAAATATTTTAATAAATTATAAAATCGCTTATACAAAATACCTTAAAAAATTAATGATTAAATATAACTAAATTAATGTTTACTATTTGAAATAACTATATAATTAAAATAGCTTAAATTTTTCATAGATTTTACTATAACTTTTTTTTATTTAATAAATTATTTATTTTTGAAGTTTAAAAAAATACATTGAATTTCTCTATACAAACCTCTTTTTTTTTTATATAGGTAGTTTATATATTTATTTCTTCAACTGTTAAATCTACTAAACAATGAACATTCAATTATTATGTTATTAATAATATCTTAACTTCTAAATATCTATAACGTATTATTATATTATTTATTTTGGTATGGTCAACAAAGTTTCGGAGATATGTTTTGATATGTTTTATGTAGAAAAACTTCTATTAGATTCATAAGATATTATAAGAAAAGCTAAAATATTGTACTTGCTTCTCCTGCATAAATATCTCTGCTATCCTTATATTTAGGAATAATCTTTTAATTTTTATTGCATTTATTCAAAGCACCATATTTCGATTGTTTTTTTTTCTAAATATTTATGCCAAAGCCAATAATTATAATTCTATTTCAAAAACGGTTTGATCTAAGTCATTTAAATATAATTCACTTAAATTGGTTTAAACATTTTAATCACAAATCTGATTATAAATAAGAAAACAAACACCAACTATAATACTTTTATGGATAAAAAAAATCAATCGTTGAATTGTTGAAGTATATTCTCTATGAAATTATATTATTTTTAGTTATACATTTAAAAATTATATCTATATTTTTTATGTTTGGCCATTCTAGGAATATTAATTATAAAATCAATTGATTTTGACCTATCTGTTCTCATTAATATATTTTTCAAATTCAACATCACAATTATTTCTAATACATTGCAGACAGCAATGCTAAGTAAAATCAACTTACAAATAATTTGTATTCATTAAAACATTTGACTATCTATTTATTTAAAATAATAAATATAAAATAATTGTAGGACAATGTGTCAGGGATAATGGATAAAACAAATGTTATGCTATTTTTAAATGTCCAAGTTTATTAAAACATACTGAAAATTGTATTAACAATTAAATGTAAGTTAAATATAAAGTATAGTTGACCATAGTTGACATGCTTAAAATTATAAGTTCAATTTATTGATTCTATGCAAAAACAAAATAATCGTATTAATTAATTTACAATATTGAAATAAAATTAAATAATATTTTTAAATATGGATATGGTTTGAATAGTTTGATTATACTTTGAAGTTATCCATCATTGCAATGTCTAACCTTTCTTAAAATTCCTATGAGGTCTCCATCTCTATTAGTTGTTGCACATGACCTACTAATCTAGTGGTAGTGTTCTCTCGTTCCCTTCTTGATGCACCTCATTATGTCCATATCTAACCTGAAATGTAATTATTATGCAATTAAGTTTAAAAAAAAAAAAAAATTAAAAATCAGCCTGAGATTTCTTTTGGCTTGTTTAAATAGAGATGGTGATGATGAGTTAAATTCTCTAAAATTTAGGTATCCAAAACTCAAAATTTTAAATGGCATTTATAAAGTTTGAATTATATTAATTTTATATTATACATAATTAAAGAATTCATTTTTATATAATATATACATATAGTGATGTGCATTATACTCAAAAATCAGTATCACAATATTAGATATTTGATACTTATATTTTAAGTATCTAGATACTCGATACATTTGAATAAAATTGGTCACGAGTTTTTTAAGAATTGTATTTATACACATTAGGTATGTATATTTTAAATAGTTAATATAGACTACAAAATTTAATAACTTAATAGTAATAATAATTCTCTACAACAAATTAATAATTATGATTTATGTAGATATTTCCCTTCCTTGACATATGTTCTAGTATGTAACTCTATAAACACAAAAATTATACACAAAAATTTTCACTGAACACTCTATTCCTCAAATGCTACATTTTGTGAAAATGACTGTAGGCGAGCAAAAATAATCGTAAAAGATTAATTTTTCAAAATATCGCATATCGAATAGATGGTACATGGCCACATGAAAAAATTGTAGTATGTGATATTGTGATGAATTAGAGAACTTACAACTATATTGTATTAGGGTGAATACATTAAAAAATGTATATGAGTAGGTAACATAGATTGATGAGAATCAAATATTTATAGTACTGTAGTAAGACCTAAAATGATATAATACGTAATTTAGATTTGAGTACAACAGAGTCAGGATAGCATATCCTATATAGATCAAGAAAGGGACCATTAAGTGAGTGGATTAGTGTCGCTAACTTTAAAACTAGGACAATTAATTTTTACTAAGAGTACATATTTTTCTGCAATAGGTTGTAAATTCACCTATTATCTTTAAAAAAATGATTTGTGTGACATTTAGTATAACATTTAAAAATAACTAGTAATATCACACAATAAACTGATCGATATAATATTATAAAGAATTTGTAATAAGAATTCTTGGACAATTTTGTATGAATAATAGAAAATTTATCAAATAAATGAAATATATTTCAGAAATATATTTATATTTGCAAGGATTATCCTTATCATATTAAAAATTAAGGTATATATATCATACTACCTCATTCAACAAATATTCATAACAAAAATTATTATTCTAATATTAACCACTCTTCAAAACTGATTATTTTATAAATGTCATATGTATTATTTTGTTAGTTATATACAAACTAAAAATTCATAAATAAAACATACTCAAACAGAAAATTAAAAAGTATTTTAATATGATAATACTTCCAAATTCTAGTAGTCAGGTATAAAAGACAAGTGATAGTATTTTTTGGCCAATTGTTTGGTTCTTACCTAAAAAAATTCCAGATGTGCGCATACCTATGATACTATCATATTACATTATAGTGTGGGGATCTACATATAACAATGCTTTAGAATCACAAAGTATACAATATACATAAAATAATAAAACAAATAATAATAAAACAATATTTGTATTAATTATCTGTTTAAATTCCATAAAATATTAACTATTGAGCAATTATATGATAAACTATCAACTACTAAAACATACATGAACAAAAATCAATTTAAATCATACAATAAAAAATTAGATGAATAAAACTATTTAATAAATTACCAAATAAAATAAATTAATTGGTAATAAAAAAATTTAAGCTGGAAATTAAAATATGGTATGCACAGTTGTTTAAATAGTAGTCCTGTTTAATTGTTTGTTGATTTGATTATTATTAAGTTAATAATTAAATATTTTTTTCTCACTTTATATAAACATTATTTTTTAATTATGTGTGTATAAAAAATATTTTATAAAATGTATTAATTATATATTATAATCAGTGATGTAATTTAATCATGTCTGTATATCTTACCTATTTACCCTCCTATCAGCCCTCCCACAAAAAAAAAAAAAAATGGTTTATATCACAAATATCTCTCAATATATCTATTGAAACCTGTATACATTAAGATAAATAATTATATTATATTTAAATATACACATTTACAAACAGGTATTATACTTTAATTTTATTGGTACTTCGAAAGTTTCATCACAAATTACAATAAAAGATCCATTTTACATAGCTTTAATCCTAATTCATTAAGTACTTCTTTAGGGTTAGGTTATATTTAAAGTGTAGGCACATCTCTGATTTGTGTCATCGCTTCACAATATATACCTAATATTTGAACGCTCAGTGTTTTTTTATAGTATCAAAATACAATATAATATAATATATTTCAATATATTTGTGAAATAGTGATTAGTGTTTATTAAAATAAGTAACAAGTAATAATATTATCTTAGTTATGTAAAGGTTAGCATAGGGGATTCGGGTTTTTGGTATTATTTTTATAAAATATAGGTACTATAATACTTATAAATATAAAATAATAATAAATATGGTTAAATAAGTAGATAGACGTGATTTGACAGTTTAAAAAAAATTCATGGAAAGGAGGATATCCAAATCCATTAAAACACTAATAATGATTATTATTATAACATTTTTTCTTTGCTTTTTATTATGCAAATATATCAATTACATCTTTGTAATCGAGGGACTTTGCTATTTTATTTTTAATGGAAATTATTACGAGGTTATTGACATCTTATCTTGCAAAATAGTATTTCTTAAATAGTTTTTTTTTTTAATCTTCAACTTGGGAAACTTCTTTCAGCGGCTGTTGATGTCACAAGGGATTGTTAATTTAATTATAAGTGCGATATAAGTATTTGGAAAAGAACCCATAATTTTAAGCGGTATATTATTGTCATCAATTATATTTCTCAGAACAACTAATTCTTCATATAACTCAATACCATCAATATCCTTGGAATCGCTGTCTGAAAGAATATTTTATAGATCTTTGCAGTTTTACATTAAATCATCATTATTCATATTTTTTAACTTTCCAATTTTATACAAGAAGCCAAAATTATTATGGAATGCCTTTAATTGGAAAAATCATACATTCATTGAATTTAATGCTTGATCAATTACTAAAATAAAAAAATCATATTTGAATCTAAGTTTAGCATCTTCAATTACATTGTCAAGCCCTTCATAACTAAAATTTGTCTTTTTGTCTCTTTGACAATTTTTTTAAAATTCTTTTTTATATTTTGTTGGATATTATTTTTGCGAAATCAAACCCTTCAGTATGATATTTTCAAAAAATTTAGTAGTTCATTTAACAAATTATTTGATATGTCCAGATACATATTTATACTTTGCAAACTCTAACTAACATTTACTTTCGCCTGAATATCATACCAGATTACTAAACTTATCACAAATTTATAGCTATTTAGTTCATCTATAAGTCATGACATAATAAAATTTTGATTTTTGTACAACCTCCACTATTTTTGTTAATATTTTATTTGATATCAATTTTATAAGTTGATCTTGGACATCATGACTGAGATAATGATCGTCAAACTTTGCTAAAGTTTCAATGTATCTATCTAAGAAATTATATAAATAATTATTCATTCACAAACCAATTCACTTATGTTAGAATTACTAGGTAGACTTGTTTGAAATGATTTGTAGCAAATATGAAAATCCACATCCTTAGGTACTCATTGAATAAACAAATCATAAATAATTAGTTTTTTTTTTTATTATGCATCACACAATTATAATAGCTGACGTTAAATATAATATATATATATATAGTGTTTTATGAGTTTTCACTGGTATGTATTGATGTTAAATATTATAATTATAATTTATATATAATATAAAATATTTTTAATGTTAAAATATTATTATTCATACAGATAAATTTATCTAGACAGCTAATTTTTTTATTTTTTAAATAATTATTTAGATAACTCTCAAAAAAATATGTAAACACATGCCAACGAGTATACAATTAAATTTATTTCTACTTCAGAGTACACAACAATAATATATAGTAAAATAATTGGAACTAATCGCTATCAACCATCTTAAACTAAACGTTATTCCTATATCTTTCCATTTAATGTATAAAAAGTATATACCTTTGTAAGTTTTTGGTGAAAATATTATTCATTACTATGATAATTAACTAAACTTAACTTACCCAGTATAAAAATTAATAAATTTGTGTAATTGTCAAACTGTCACAACGTAGCATAAAATGATGTGACGGCAGGTGACAAGAAAAACAATTTAATGAACCCAATTTTAGTATTATCTATAGGACATAGCTTATTCTATTTGGCCACCAATAACATTACATATTGTGTTATGAAAAAACTGTAGAGCGACAGATTCTTTAAACCTACAACCTTCATATAATCTCCAAAATCGCCGTTAAAATAATTATTTGTAATTATGTAGGTACTCTACAATATTCCTATGAAATTAATATGTTGTTAGTTTATTAATAAATATAAAATTGAGTATTAAAAAAAAAAACTTGTGAGTCACAAGGTCCTTGTAAAAATACGAGGCTCTAGGCAAGGGCCCTGATCTTCCCTCTCCCCCAAATCAAATCAACACTTCAACTACTTACTGCTTATTGCAGGGAATAGGTATTGATATTTGTACTCATGATCTGGCTAATGGCTCGTTTCTTAAATAATTAGAGGAATAGAGATATAAAGTATAACTAAAGAGTAATAATAATAAATGGGATATTATTATGAGTGTTCCTGATTAGTACATTAAAATGTATGAAAGAAAAAAAGGAGATGAATTAGTGGTCCCAGAGATAAGTTTTTGGAGAAATGAAATGTTGAGAGTGTGTAGATGGTTTTTAAGGATGTTAAATTGAGCTATAGGAGAAATAGGCTGTAATTATGAGGTGGGTAGGTGATATTTAATTAAAACTTTATAAATAATAAAAATGTTCATTGGGTCTGTTATAGTATAAATTTATTGTAAATAGTGTTGAAGAAAAAATTAATTTTTATCTTAGTGTGAGTAATATTTTTTTTTATAAAAATTGTAAAATAATTTAAGTAAACTGAAACAAGTTTTAATCGAATAAAAGATAAAATTAAAATACCACCAGATAAAAAATTAGTTCAGTATTTCAAAGGTAACTTATTAGATGATAATTTCAAATTAACTAGATGTATAAAAATACCAAATAACAAAAATAAAAAAAAAACTCTATTTTGTAATTCAATTCTATTTTTAAGAAAATTTCATTAAAATGTTAATGAATTTTTAATAGAAAATTTATAGTTTCAACAGTTAATAATTTGTATAGGACCTACTTTCTTATACTTTATATTGTATATTTTGTACAGTATATTAGATATATTTTATCTGCAGTCTGATAAATAGATGTAAATTATAAGTCTATAATTATGACTTGTGTTGACCACATATGAAATGTAATGTTGTACTTTTATGATTATTAGTCCCACATTCTTACATTTGTCTAATTGTGTTTATCCAATGTGGTTCATATCGTTAAATATCACTTATAACATGTAGAATGGAAATCTCTTGGTTATACTGATAATTTTTTTAATTTTCTGAAGTTGTTATAAAAATTATGTATGTTATTACACATTAATTGTTCTATAATATAGACGATCATTGGTTTTGTTTCTTAAAAGTTTTGGCTGCGGACCAACATACTCGGCAGTTCAATATAATTTATCAATATAACTATGGTTGCACTTGGGCTATAAACAAAGTAAACCTTGTATTACATTTTTAAACTTTTTAACTGAGTGAAAAAATGTTTATAGATATTTAAAGAAAAACTAAAATGTAATAATATCAAAACTTTACAGTCATTATCTAAAAAAAAACTGACATCACATTTATTTTTATAAATCATTTAATTGTTCATTATAGAGTACATAATAATACAAATAAGAAAATAAATTTGAAAAAAATGTATTAATAATTTGTAAAACATATAGTGGTTAAAAAATGGTTGATAAAATGGAAATATTAACTACATCTACAAAAATAGAAAAACTATTAAAACATTTCTTTTAAATATATGTAGTAATAGCTCAAAAAGGTTTAAAAAACAATTATTTTAGTATCTAGTTTTAGAAACATATATAAATAGCATTATTTTACATAAATACTACTCTATTATCGGTACAATAATTTATCAATTCACTAAAATAAAATTGGTATAAATTACATAATAATTTACAATTCCTACAAGTCATAAGGCAAACAAAAAAACTAAAAAATCCTGGATCATTATGTATCTATAATTAATTTTATTTAAGAAGAGCTAACATTTTTTTTATAAAAGTAAATAAACTTAATTTTGTATAATTCTGACATTTATTTTACATTTGAGATTAAATTAATGCTGCTAAATGATACTTTTTGTACTATTTGTGGAATTGAAAAACCAAAGTTAACATATACTGTTTAGAATAAACATATATTTACTTTGTGATGAAAATTAATTTTCCAACAATTCAATAAAATGATTTTTAAACACGTTTATTTTACATACCACCATTTCTCTCTCGAAAATTATTTCAATACGGTCGTCGCTTAACATGTCCAATGATGTTGGAGTATCTTCATCATCAATTTGCTGACCATTGTACGTAAGACGCAACTCGTTTAAATGAATACCCAACTTTTCGCAGCATAAGGTTTTCAAGCGAATAAAATGTGTTGTCACTCTCATACTGAAGTGGAATTTCGTAGTCTTGTCTTTAGAGACGACAAGCAGATGGACGTACGCATTACCACCCATAGAGTTATTTTCGTACATATTCAGTTCACGAGCATATATATTGTCAACTCCGTCATCGGAGCCAACATCTTCTTTTATCGTCATCGAGGTGGACGGTCTCGACTTGGCCTTCTTTACAAATATCAACAAAAGCACGTTATTATTCGTCACAGAATCGCCGCTAAATATTTTTCCAAATCAACAACAAAAAAAACATTATTACAAATATTAAGAAACGTATTCAGCAGTCATTACTTACGCAATCGCGTTCGTCAGTTCGTGATGGGTGTAAAATTGAATTAGTAAATATGAAAACAACAAATTAACCACACAATCTGCGACATGGACAAAAAGACAACCAGTTTGAGTATCAGCACAAAGCAACCACGTGAATTACTCGTTTCGTGTCCAACATAATCCCCTCCGCTCACTTCAATCAGCGAACAACACACTATTGCGCATGCGCAGCGCCATGACGGTTTTAAAAAAATATCGTCCGTTGCAATTGCGCGTCTTACAAACGCATGCGCACTATACTCGGTACAGCAAGAGAACGCGTCTAGGCTGCGATCAAAAACCCGTTTTTTGTTTCGCGCTTTTACGCCGCTATGCCAGTCCGAGCGCCACCAGTCGCGCGCCATCGTTGTCGCGGCGGGAGAAATGACCAATGAGACTTTTCGAGACGACGATGCGGTCTCTCGCTGGACGGCGTATATGTCTGTTAACCGGAGCTCGACGCCACTACGCTACAACGGTTGAGGGTTGTTTTGACCGCGGAACACGGCTTAAGTTGGCAATTGTGGTTTCGTCCAGGTGATCCTGTTCGAAGATCCGTTCTCTATCTGACAGGTTATTTTGAGCCTTCGTCGAATGGAATGTCCTGTTCAATTGTCGTGGTTCCCAAACGCTTTGCTACTCGATTCGGAATCGTTTAGTAGTCGCCTTTGCGTGTTTCAGACGATTCGCGTCGTTCGTGACTCGAGTACAATGGTATATGATTCGGGACAGTGTGAACCGATATGAAAAAAAAAATATCAGATGATCTTGATCACCTCGGTTCGGCGATCTGAACCGTCTCGTTCACTACTTTGGCCCGTTCAGCGAGATGCGTTCGCGAACGGAAAATCTCTTAGAGATGGACAATGTGGGTCAATTGAACGATCCTGTACGTTTGGATCGGCTCATTCAAGAAAACCGTTCATATATGTTCATTTCGTTCGTTGAACGACGGACGTATTATAAACATAACGACTATTGCATAAAACAAAGATCCAGTCATATCATACCATCTCGTTCAATCGAACAAATTGGAATATTTTATTGATTTTATTTTGGGATTTTAAATGTTTCGTGATTTAGTGATAATTGAATTTTTAAATTGTTATTGAATTAACTGATTATCTAGTCATGAAAATAAAGAGGTTCAAATGCTTTTTTACTACTTACGAGAACTCAATTTAATATATTGTGCTTTCTTGTATTAGCTTTTGTGGGATTACATTATGTTGACGAATAAAGAATAATGTAAAAAGTTATATCAATAAATCTATAATTATTTTTATATTGTTGTATTGACGGTAAATACCGAGGTAGGTACCTATATAGGTAATGAATTATATAATAATGTTTGATCAACTGATTATCGTTTATTAAGTTGTGTGTGTGTGTGTGTGTGTGTTTTATATTGTGTCATGATCATAGATACAAATACAACAAAAGTAGAAAATTAAGATTCACCATAGGCTAATAACTAAATAACTAATATGTAAAATTTTTTATCACAAATACCCATAGGTATTATTTGATATATAATCAATTATTATTTGTTATGATTATGAACACGATTAAAGATACACTAAAACGCCAGATTAAATAATTATATTATGTTTTATTTAATCTGTGCTAAAATCGTGGTTCGAAAATATAGAGTGATTACTGTATGAACAATATACACAATATTAGAGTTTGGACCAATCGTTATTGAGAATTGCGAGTTGGTTAACAGTGCGACATGGACGAGGACGAAATTGAACGAACGAACGACTTTATTATTATTTCACGATCCGGATCGGTTCGTTGCCAGGTTTGACCCGTTCGTTCGCCGACGACACGTCTCTAAATGTGACTAGATACGTTGGTGTGAACTCGACGTTGGACGAAATATCGTACGCTGCATGTTTAATAAAAACACGTCTGCGTGTTGCGGCGGACAATGCCAACAAGCGGACAACGCGAGACGCGAACATGCCGGCGCGCTGGCACGGACGTTGCTGGAACGACAACAGCGTTAACTCGCGTACGTTTTGGGGGTACCTGCCATGTCGTTTCCGCCGAACCGATAGATCTAGTTTTCCGTCAAGAAGCAACGGTCCGTTCAAATATTTGTCGATTTCGATAAATCCGGTGGCGGTCGTTTCGAACGCCTCAATTTTAAATGCCTAGTAATCGCGTTTAAAGATAACATACAATACCTCCGTTGTCAACATCATTCCATATGTCATATAATTATTTGATCATCGGTCGTATTCGTTGCGTTTGTAATATGGTCGTATGGTCTTTTATCGTTGTTCACAATTTTTGCGTTTTTTGATTCTATAATACTAGAAATATTTTGAACAATTTTTTGTGAATTGTGTACATATGATCGAGAACCGCTTGAATCATTTTTTTTTTTTTTAATTCCATAATATATGATCTAAAATCATATCATTGGTTTATAAACGTTATTCTTTTATACCTTGACATTTTTTTTTCCGCTTCTGTTTCCATTTTTGTAAACATAGAATAAATATCTTCGGGTGGATTTGCAAGATCCGAATTTATAACCTTTAGACATTAATTGTAAATTACAAAATTTCAATAAAAAAAAAAAAAAAAAACCTTTAGACATACTAAAATAAAATAATATTTAATCTACCTAATATACTACCTAATAGCAGCAGGTATTCATTAAGGTGACATGACTGGACGATATACCGATAACATAATAAGTAAATGGATGGAAGGTAATGGTTCAAAAACATTTATATAGGCAACTGATAATAAATTGTAACTTGTTATAAACCAAGTAACTGTTCTACAAAGTGGACAAATATTTGTTGGAAAATATTTTTTAATTTAAATCTTTGTCCTGATGAAACGAATGTATAACAACCATAATATGTACTCATTTCACCAATAGTATCGTTATTCTATAATGAATACAACAGTAATGACCCATCACTAATACACACAAAATTAAAAGCTACGATAGGCATATTATTCTTATAAATTATTGTATATTATTATTTTATATCTTATATGAGAAAATAGTTTAAAAATAATAATAGATATTTAAATAATCTAAAGATTCTCAGTTGGTGCTTACAATACCTAGTACAATATATTTATATGCATACTAAAATATTATATATTATCTAATACTTGAAAAATTCTCCTTAAATACCTAAGTAATAAAATATGATTTAATTTTCATAAGATATGACATATTTATAATTTAATTTGGTAAAAATATTATTTTAATATTTGGTACAATAATTATAAATCTTATACCTATCAAGAAGTCATTCATGTATAAATGTATGGTCAGGTCTATAGAACATGTTTATTAAATTAATTAACAATAAAATGAATAACATTCATTGTTGACAACAATTCATTATTATTATATGAAGTGAAATTTATAGTCAGTTGTATTTTGTTACTTGTTTTTATACTTATACTATAATTCAATAGATTGTCAGATGACAAGTTTATCATAAATGTGTATTTGAATTGTTTAACTAAAAATGTCAAGTAAACAAAATTTGTAAAACGTAAAATATTAAACAAAATATAGACCAAAAAATAAATTAGAGTTAGCAATATATATATATATAATTTAAAAATTATATTAAGTAAGATGAAATTAAAAAGTTGTATATTTTATATATACAAACACTCAAGAGGAGGAAGTGTAGATTAAGAATAGGATATTTTAATTGCTTGTGGTTATATTTAGTTTGTTCTATTTCATTGTACCTACAAATGTACTGGATTCAGCTATAGGCAGTACATGTTCTGAAGGACAAATATTTTCTCAAACACAAAGTTCTGTCATTGAATGTATTCAAATATCAGTCAATATTTATCGCAATGACTTGTTATATACTAAATTTCTCTAAAACGAACATTTAAAATCAAAAGAAAATGTTTTAATAATTGTTGACATAATGTTCATTTGGTTTATATCTGTTGATACTTAACAAAAAGAAAATGACTGTTAATTTATGCTCATTAAAAATTGTTATAATTCATCATTATATAAAAATATACTAATATAAAATTTTTTTTTAACTGTAGGTAAATATTAAATAATTAGATATATTCTAATATCATTAATTTTATTATTTTATTGACTAAATTATTAAAGTTTATGAGTACTTACAGCAACTAATTTTAATGCATACATTTATTTAAAACTATATGACCTTTATAGATTTATTATGTTATTTGTTAGTTTTAAAAATAAGGTATAACTAATAATTTAATATGAAAAAAAGTAACCGATTTTCAACTAAGCCAAGTTACATTTATTTTCTCATTAACTAGAAACTTAAATAAATTTAATAAAATAGAAAAGTAACTTTTAATTTTAAACTTAATTTACATTTTTCTATATTAACTCAACCTAGAAATTTGAAAAAAAAGTTAACTTGTCCAGCCTTGAGAATTGTAAAACATAAATATTTGTGAAATAAATAAACATCAGTCTATACGATTTAATAATTATGGTAGTTATACTTGCCACTAGTTGCTAGTATCAAACAGAATTTAGAGGAATTAGCTGTAAAATAGTATACATTTTGTTTAAATTTCTAATGTAAAAATATAATTTAGGTAAGTTTATCAAATTGTATTATTTGTATGAATTTAGAATTTAATAAATATACATCATTACTTTGTCAAAATGCTAATTAGTGTTGAATTTAGTTAAAACACATGAATATTAGTGCTCAAAGATATAATAATACATTAAGAAAAAAGTTAAAAATTTTTTAAAATTTAAAGAAAACGACATTTGTACTTGGTGATAAAAGTGTGAATGATTTATTTATTTTAATAATATTAACCAATTAATACATATAGTACTAATATATTGATACTAAAGTTTTTAATTTTTGTATTTTATAATTTACTTCATATAAATTTATTTCTAGCATACATTTTTATAAATACAACCTAGGATACAACTATAAAACAATGAATGATTTAGATACTAAAAAAAAAACTATAGAAAATAAATTGATAAAATTAAATAAACTTTACATTAAAAAATGGAAATTACAATTAACATTAATGTAAAGTATATACTAAAAATAATTGTAACATCAGTACTCAAATGAATATTATATAATATAATATATAAAAGATAATAGTTCAAATAATATTTTAAATTTTAAATTCTGAAATTATTCAATAATGATCAAATTGTTTATTCTTGATAATTATATAAAACTTGAACATGACAGTAAAATATACAAGCATGGAGTACATTTTTTATCAGATATATTAATAATTTTTTTCAACCATATATTGGGTTAAAATTTATGATAAAATCTTATCAATTAAAAATATCTTAGTACTATCAAAATTAATATTTAGAAGATCTTGAAAGTAATTTTATCCTGAGTCTGCAAATTTGACATTTATGTCTGCTATACGACATTATGACACATTGGGCAGTTGTCCTATGCCAGAAACAAAAACAAATTATATAAATTAGCAAATTAAATTATACAAAATTTTTATATGAATCAAATTTTTAACTGATAGACTAAACCAGTGGTTCCCAAACTTTTTTCCCATACGACATATTATTATTACTTATTAATACAGAGCTTAGATTTTATAGCATTTGCTGATTATTAAAGTATACAAATAAAAATAGCAAAGTGAGCTACAAAATTGTTTTGTGCACCAGAGACTCTAAATATGAAATTTTATATTGCTATTTTTTGTATATTTTGCATATTTTGGATTTTTAGTGGTTTTTTTTTTTTATATTATGCATAATTTAATGATTTATTTTATATTTTCATAAATATTGTTTATATTGAATAAAAAATAAAAAAAATTGTCATTTATGTGAATCTATAAGAAAAATACCAACATTTTTGTTTCATATTATAATATATTTTTAGGTAGCCCACCGTATTGGCTCATCAAACAGAATACAATTATGACTTCTAATCAGCGATACCTGATACAGTTCAAGGTTTTTTTTTTTAATTTATAATACATTTTTTTAAATTATTGTTAACATAAGAACAAAATTGTTTTTTTAAAACCAAAGTTGATATTTCAGAAGCAAATATTTCAGTACTTTTAAGTTCTAAAATCCGAACACTGAAGTTAATATAAGTCATGGTACACTTTGGATAAACATTGTCTATTTTCTAAAAATAAGTACTTCAGGACCGGGAAAAAGATCAAGTTTTCACAGCATACTCTTTGGGGAACACTGGTCTAGATGGTTATACCATTATTTAACCGTATTAGCCAATTTTATAGACTACATGACTAAAAATATTTGAGTAAAACTATTCCAATACTTATCAAGTAGCTAATCAATCAAATGTTATTTAATTTATAAAAAAATGTTATTGGAGATGGAATTTCAATACTTTCTCAAAGTGACAGTATCTAAAATCAAATATAAATATTGTATGTATGATCTTAATTTTATTTATTAGACTATATCAAGTCTTTTCTGTAGTGTTTTCTACATTTGAGTAATATTTTAAGATTGACTTATAATATATGATTAGTTTTAATAAAGAAATTTACATTTGAAAGAAGCCATTTTTGCAGACATATTCTGTGGAAATAATGATTGCAATTAGTAATTTTTGCAGAAACCATATCATATCGACATATGGAACAAATATCTTCAAATTCGAACAATTGAGCATTAGTTGCATCAGCTAATGAGTCAATTTTTCTAATAGCTGTACGACGTCTTTTTAATATTTGCCATCCATTCTTAGGGCTATGCCATAAGATATGATATGCGTGTAAACACAAAAAGGGTACATCGGTTATATTGCCAGACTCAAAAACCAATTTATAAACACCATTCAGTAAAGTACTAATGCCGACACAAAAACTTATCTAAAATAAAAATGTTTTTTTTAATAATACGGAAAAATTTAAAGAATTTTTTTATTTACCACATTGCCAAATGTATTGATATAAAACACATAATCATCGAATTTTTCCCAAATTGTTATGCGATAGCCATTAATTATATTTAATGAATATACAGTTAATGTTACCAATACTTTAACAATAATTTGAGTATTGTAAATAGAAAATAAAATTAGCCAATTATCCAATAAAAGGTAAGACCACAAGAATATCAACATACTAATTGGAAACATTATGAGAAATCCGCAAACTGAAAAAGCTCTTAAATGCCTAAATAATTTAATAAAATTAATTTTAAAATATTGTGGATAATAATTTATATTTTATATAGTACCTATTAAGTGACTTATTACGAGAAACACTGAAAGACATTAATAATGGATCAACCAAACTATGGATCCAATACAGTATGGAATCACCAATAAAACAAATATTTTGATAGAGTTTTATAAAACGCTCTTCTGGCTCAATGGTTGTTAATCTATTTTGATAAGCTAGTACACAAAATAGAACTGCAGACATGTTTCCAATGTTAACTTGTACTTCAGTCAACAGCACCTAAACAAATAAATTGTTAAAAATATATAAAAATTTTAATTCAATTTTAGAATCTGAATACTTAGTCATCTTACCCATTGAAAAAATACATCTATGTAATGACAAAAGTATGATACAAAACTTGCCATTCCTAAAACTGCTATAAATGTGTCGCATTCTCTAACTAACAAATATTTCACGGCTTCAAACAAAGTTTCAATTTGTATTTTTTTATAAGTTAACATGTATGTAATTTGATCCAATATTCGTATAATCCAAAACATTAATAGAACATTTGTGATTTTGAGACGAGACCATTCAATAAGAACAAAGGTAAATATTTCATTATTACTGGAACAAAATACAGAGTTTATCAAATAGTTGGTAAATAGTCTATATAGAATACCAACGTATATTAAGATTAAAGTTATTGTTTAGCATATCGCATATATAAATAATCAGAATAATAATGTTATATTGTGTAATATTGGCCTTACTTGAAAAACTCTCGAGTATAATTATATCCTCTACAGATTACATTTATTATTGTAAATATATTTAACCATAATGTTTTCAGAGTAATAAATAATGGCAATAATGTTGATAATACGGTTACTGTCTTCAAAATGACATGCGTACTTGATATTAATGCCATTAAAGAAGGAAAAATAAAACTAAAGCAGACAACCTGAAAAATTAAATATATTATTTTTATTCAAAAAGTAGGTTAATTAGATTGGATATTTACTTTATTGATTGGATGATTTGTAGTATAGGCTTGTAAATGGTCAAATAATTGTGATAGACAAAACTGTAATATTATACTACAGAATAACAAGTATAAAAAATTTACAATTTGTAATTGTGTAAAAATATGAATAATTATGCCTACATCCCATGTTATAACTTTGTTTGTCATATCTGATTTGAAATATACATATTTCTCCGATAAAACAGTCAATATTTGTATGTTTGCCCAATAAGAAAAAAGTACAACACAGACAGGAGCTACATGTAAGTACACTCGGTACAAGTACCGGGTAGGTAGTACAAGTACACATAAAGATGAACAAAAAACTAGATAAAAAAATTAAAATTGAATTAATTTTTAACGTTATAATATTATTTTTCTTTGATAATTTATTCTACTTACTTAAACAAAATATTATTACTTTGATAAATAGTAAAATTTTGGACTGGTTATATTGTGCAGAATCGACAACCTCAGTTTGACTGGGTATAATATCAACAAAGGTATTATTCAAAGTATTTATTATACTAAGATTTTGAATCCCAAAACTAATTTTTAAGATTTTGTCCATAATAAATAAAGGTGGAACCCTCAAAAAAACACAGATACTCATGATGTTATCGTATTTAATATTTAATCTCTAACGATAATAAAACCTGCAAATAATTACAAAAACTAGATATAAACATTTTGTTCGTGTTTTAACATCAAATAAAACAAAATAATATGTAAATACATAGGTATTTGAAGGACACTGAGATATCAAATCAATATTCAACAACCACAGATACGGCCAACCATGACATGAAATTATAGTAAAATATATGAATATCTAGTTTATAATATAATATTGATTATTGATGGTGGATTTTAATTAATTAATATGATTATAAGTATCATACTCACATCACCAAAATCGTAGATTCTGCCAAGTACCAATTCAGTCTGTTCACACTTTCACAATTGCGGTAGTTTCGCCGCTATACTGTCATAAGTGTTTATGCGTGTGGTTCTGGACTTCCTCCTGGTGTAAGTACACTAGAAACTAAAATTCAATAAGAAGCTAGAAACACCAAATATGTACCATAGAAGGTAACTAAATGTTCAGTCACTTCTCACTATACTCACTCCAGTCTATCGATATTAAACATACAGGTACGACAATTCTATTTTCACTAAATTATAGGTACGCTTTTTAGCCAACATAAATGAGAGAGACACGATGGTTCTGATCGATAAAGAACCTAAATTTTACGCACGAGTGAAAAGAGATGCAATGATATGTAATTTGTGGTTAACAATGATATCAGTTGTGTTGGTTAACAGATTTTGGCGGCATCCATTAGTGTTCATATCAATACTATAGTCTAATTTCATAACCTCCGTGGTTCCATTCTCAAAACACTGATATGAAGTGATGGTCATCTACAGGTTGTAGACTTAATCAGTCGTATATTGAACGTCATCCAGATGATAACTATGGTAGTCGCCGTCCACTGGTCTTGTACTTGCCTATATTTCAAACCATAGCCTCTGTTTTTATATAATATCTGACATTTTGTAAGCATAATAATATTACAATATAGTTTAAATGGTAGGTATGTAATTCTACAGTGAAAGGCATAAGAGTTATGTTACTATTCGATTAGTTGCATTGACTTATGGTTGTGGAATTATATACAAATCTGTTAAACAGCACCAATATACGGGTATTTATCGATATAGGTTGGTACAATTATACTGCTTCCGTATTCCGTGTATAGGACCTTGTGGTTAAACCGTTACCATAATATACCAAATAGTTTAAAATATTAAACTACACGCCATACGAGACTGCGATGACTAGTAAAATCGTTTTACTTAAACAGTATGGTGAATAACAAAAAAATTCTGAACACGAGTCACACGTCTAAACGAAATACAATAACAATATAAATGTCTAATAGTACCTTATGGCCAACAAAACTGATATAAAAATGTTAATCAACATCGTTACAAGTCTTTTCACTTTTATTTTAATGTTAGTTTCTTTATCGCTTAGAAGCTTCTGCAGTGCGAGTGAGAATCATTTTATCTTTCTCCGTTATGTTGGTCAATAGGTCAATGGTCAATGGTTAATCGGTGATATATATATTATACGCATATTATATAGAAAACCATTATACATTATATAGGTATATTATTATGTTTCAATCTACACTGTGGCACTCTGATGGCCACTACAGCGGTGTGATGACGTATTTATTATACTTATAGATGAACAATTTATATAGCTGAGAAACGTCGTCATCAACGTATCTAACGAATGCCCCGATTGGCAGTGTCACGCCTGCAGTAGGTCGTCGGAGACCAGTGAAACGCACAGCTGGTCGGCGGACTTGTTTTGGCCGACCGGCTGCGGAGACGAACCGCGGCAATCGTCGTCGGTACTCGGGACGGCCAGCGGTTTCATATCCGACGAACTGGGGTCGTCCAGCGCCTGTTTGAACGTCGCAGACGACTCGTCGATGTGCACGCACGGCTGTCCAGGCACGAACGCCATGTCAACTAGGTCGAGCGGCTTGTCGCTTGTGTCGTGCGGCCTGTCGTTGGTGGCGCACTGATGGTCATTTCGATCATCGGCGCATGATGGCGGCCGCACGTCGCCAGTCCGATCGATCATCCGGGGAACTCGCGCCGGAGCCGGTCCCGGTCGAATGGGCACGGGCAGCCTGGAACCGGTGTATAGGTCAACCGGCCGGTCCTGTCTCATGGATGGTTCGGACCGAATCGGACAGGGCACCGGTATTCTGGACAGCGTCTGCCGGTCGGGCCGCACGACGCTATAATCCCGGGACGCCAACCTTAGCGGAGACAATCGGCCGCCATTTTGGGTCCCCCATATTAGCGAACGTCTGCTGTTCCGGGCGACGGCGTTGCAGTCATCGGTTCCGACGACGTAGTTATCACTCACGGCACCGGTCCGTGCGTCATAATCACACTGACCGTCGTCGTGCAAGCAACACGACGGTTGAGACGTAGATGACTGCAGACGGTCTAACTGCCGACTTGTCGGACCGACCGTCTTTATTTTTGGTCGGGTTGCATACTGTGCGGCGATAGGTGGGTGCTGGTGGAGAGGCTCTGAAAACGCGTCGTGTACACTATATGTCAACATCATTGGCAAAAATCGGGGGGCTTGGAGGGATTTGGTCTCCCAAATATCCAATTAGTCCCTCAAAAAACAGACAGATTTTTTGTTGTATGGGATCAAAGCCCTCCGCTCACATTGAAGTTAAACATTTTAGCTACCCTTGAAATTTTAATACATTTCTGCCTTTCGTCGATAAACTTAATATAACCGTGCAATTATAAGGAAGAAATTATTTTTTTTAATAAGATTTATAAAGTACTTATGATGCGACTATCAACGAAATCCCTCTGTCTTGAAAGCGTATTCACAGCGGGCCTGTCTTGGTGTTCGCTCGTGCGTGGCTCGGCAATACCGGCGTTTAGACGCTGATCAAGAACAATTATTCGTACTCCACCAACGTATATTGTGCAGTTCGTCATTTGAATGACTTGATCATCTGATTCCGGACAATTTTCATTTTCGTCAATCGACATTTTTATGACACGTAACACAATAATAACATCATTTATTTTTATACCTTAGTATCTACTATATTTGGTATAAATTATAAATACTCAATTGAAGTGTTATGCTTGTCGCGAGGAATAAATTCTATATGTGAATACAATATATTTAGCCAACTGCAAAAAATTAAAGAATAATAAATAAAAATACTTTATTGCCTAGCTGGTTAATATAACGTCAACAATATTAATTTGTGTTCATAATACATAAAATGCACTCATTAATAGTCATTACTTATTAAATGTTAAAAAATTGTGCTAGCTATATAGTTATAGTTAGTTAATCTGGTATTAGGTATTGATATATAATGCTAATAGTGTATACATGATACATCCGCATTGGGCTGCGCCCTACATCTACACATTACTTGTAGTAATATAGTGGGACCCAGAGACAACAAAGTTTAATTGCAATTAATTTTGTGATTAGTAATAATAGGAAATTATTAATATTTTGTATTCAATAAATCAACTATTCTAATATACCTATATAAAATATAATACTAATTATACTTCTTTCAATTTTATAATGTATACAAAATAGATTCAATGTATTCAAATACAAGCATATTATAATATATATTTGGTATACATTTATGTATTAACCAAATTTGAAACTTTTTTTACTTTTGTTCACTTTTTTAACATCTTGATTTTTTAAATAACTAAAGTCTATCATTCTCATAGTAATGTATGTAACAAACATATCAGTTGGCATCA
Source organism: Pentalonia nigronervosa (assembly GCA_014851325.1). Taxonomy (NCBI): domain Eukaryota; kingdom Metazoa; phylum Arthropoda; class Insecta; order Hemiptera; family Aphididae; genus Pentalonia; species Pentalonia nigronervosa. Next base: position 34,022 of record JACXSJ010002063.1, on the reverse strand, counting down.
ATATTTTATGTACTCAACGTGGAAATGTTAATGTATTACCATTTATTTGAAAGAATTCCTCATACAATTAAATTAACTACTATAGAAATAATAACTAATAAATAATAGTTGATTATAAAATAATCCACTAAATCACAAATAATTTTTTTTATTTGCGGCTATCAATATCAATTATTAACACAACAAAATATATTTCTATATGAAATTACCAAAATAATAATAATGCAAATATGACATGGATTGTTATAACTTATAATGCATTTTGTGTTTTTATAGATCAGTAATATTATGATGTTCTAACAGAATAGTTGATTTTAATAACATATAATACGTTTAATAATAATATACATTGAATGTAAGTAATTATTTTTACAATAATAATAAATAGTCATTTATACAAACATTTTATTTAAAAAAAGCGGGATTTGAAAAATAATGTTATGGCTATGGTACACCACAAGTTCCGCTACAAACGCTAGTAGTCTCAAAGTTTTTGATGAGAACTTAATGTCGTTTTTTTTTTACAATACACTATAGGCCGTCACTCCACCATTCAATCAATAGTCATGTTTGCAAGAAAACTATTGAAACGGTTCATTAATTTCCTGTACTTTTTGGGTTTCACGAACTGTAAATATCTTCAAAACTACGTTTAGATAAGATAATATCTGGGAGTTCATATATTTTTATCAAAAATATGCTAACAACGAAGTCATCGATTTATTAACTGAAATATTGATAAGATTTCAAATCCATAAACAATAAATTGTAACTAGTATTAATTTCAGTCTGAATTTTGTATAAGGTGTTACAACAATATATTATAATTTTGTTTTCACGTAAATTTAACATTTTTTTAATGTGCAAAGAGACAGCGTGTAAACAATTTTACGGAACGGAAAAAAAAAATTGTTTATTGATTTAGTGTTGGCATTGAGATCAATAATTGAGAATATGAAAGTAAGTAGGTAGGAATATAATTTTGGTGTTACAATGTAATTAAGTTTATTTGTTAAACTGATTATCTATTGATTGGTATGTTATTAATGTCAATTTATTAAATGTTTTAAATTCACTTGTAGACAACACCGAATATAATATAAATGTTATAACTGTACTAGTAAGATAGGATATAAATTTGGATTGTGTAGATGATGTATTATCTAAATACCTTTTTTTTTTTTATCATGAATTAAGTGTATATAGTGATCAAAGGACCACAACATCAACATTTGTCTTCTATAACTGTTAATTTCTCATTTGCGCCATAAACAATTAATCTGTGTTGGGTGTAGCCCATCTGCGCTAAAATAAATAAAGTAATAGTCTAATAATTACCAATTTTATAAAACATTTAATAAATTTACCAATGAATAGTTCTTCATAAACACATTTTTTATTAAAAATTCAAGTATGTTTCAAACCTTTTCTTCATTTTATAAAATTAGTAATGTAAACCCTGAAGTATAAAATTAATATATTGGATACTATTAAAAACAAAGAAACTGCTTTTACAATATTATTCAACTTTAATTTTGTTTTTTGTAGTATACTGATTCTTAACAAGATTCACTGAAGTTATTATACATTATCAAATAACAAACAATGGTAATTTTAATTTTATAGAAGAACATAGTCATGATGAATCATGTTCAGCTATTGTTAGATATAATATAACAGCATACAAGTGTGTATTGGTTGAAGATATAAATATTTGTTTTAGAAAAATTATTTCTTCAGAAATGAATCGCCACACTTTTAATTCATAATTTACTATATCTAATATAATTACAATATGTAAAAGTATTTACTGTGTTTCTAAAAAAAAATGTTATGTAGTCAAAAACCATATTCATTAACGAAACGTTTTTGTATTTTCCAAAATATTTTAATCAGTTCTTTATAATTTACGGTTTTATTAAGGAATTATACGCCCCTTTATTATTTTATATTTTAAATGATATATCGACAGTCACATACAAACTTGTTTTATTTTTTGTTAAAATAAAGCTATGAACAATTTCAGTTTAATGTTTAAATCAAAATATGTAAATGTTAATTTCGAATTAGCTATAAATTATGCTGTAAAAACGTTATGTCCTAAATAATCACAAATTGTAAGCTGTTTCCACTTCACACAAGCTTGGTACAGACAAATCCAAGCACTGATGTTAACTTCAGCTTATAATTATAGTAAGTGGTTAAAATCTACATTTAACTTAACTTTTCTTTGTTCAAATGAAGATTTGATTTGTTTTGTTAAAGATTTAATGATTAATTTTCAATGATCTTAAATTTTATGAATATGATGATTATTTAGTAAATACTACATTGGAGAAAATGTCAATTTCCCTACAAACATTTGGCTCACATTCACAACTGATTTAACTAAAATTCCCAAATAACTATGAATCTTTTTATGCTTACTTCAATAAACAATTTTATAGATCACATCCTAATATTTTAACATTTTTAAAAATTTAAATCTAACTAACTCAAGCAGATGTTTATATTAAAAAAAAAATAGTATTGGCAATATTCAAAATAAAATCAGATTAAAAAAAACTATATAAGCAATCAATAATTTTAAAAATTTAAAAACTATACATTATAATATTGACAAAAAAAATGCATTCAATTAAATTAAGAATTAGGATGTACTAGAGAAAATAATATTTATTTATTATAATTTTATTTAAAAATATGTAAGTACACATTACTTATTGATTTTTATTCAAAAATGTATACTATTATTTATTGACTACCTATTATTTAGAAAAATATGTATTATTTATGTTTTCGTATTTACTATAATTTTGAAGAAAAGAAATGTGTTTAATAAAACTATTTATTTAATTTATTTGTTATAATTTAAAAAAAAATTAAATTTAAAAATGTATTATTGATTATTATTTAAAAAAAAAAATGTTTTTTATTCAATATTATTTACAAAAATTGTTTATTTATTACTAATATTTGATATAATTGTTTATTGTAATCATTTTATAGTTTAAAAAAATAAAAAAATGAATATTATTATCAAATAAAATTTAATTTCCTTGTGTAAATATTATTATTGTTTCAAATTATACTATCCATATATTTAATTTTAATTTTATATTTGTTATGTAATACTTTTACCAAATTGTTTATTATTGATTTAAACTATGATTTAACCAATATTTCTGTAAAATGTATACGTTTATGCAGATAAATTTGGTACGGTTATTATTGTACTACACCACTACACTCAATATAAATTAATTTTTTTCACGAATGGGCAATACCCTAATTTAGAGTAGAAAAACATATTATATATTGTTTTAAAATAAAAAATTAATTTATGTGTTTTATCAATTGTTTTTTGAAAACCTGAGAAAAAAATGAAGATTTAATATGCTTTTATTACATAATTCACTAGGAATTTAGTAACAAGAGTGAATGCATTAGATTTGATATAGGTAAATAATATCTCTATTGTGAATCTGTCAAAACATTTGAAGCCAAATTGAAAAATTAAACTTAAATTGATAAGAATGGTGCTTGCTCTCTTTTATAAATAAACATATACATTTTTTTTAGTACCGTGAACTTAATATTGTAGACATTTAAGTGTTAAATCTTTATATAGCTATGCCTACTTTCTATATATGAGAATTTACATATAAGAGTGTGATTTCAATAATTATTTTAGTTTTAAATGTTGATCTTTTTTTGTTATGAATCATTTAAGAGCTTGATCTAATTTCAGTCAGTATAGGTGGGTAATTAAACATTAATTATATATTAAAATATCAGAGAGTAAAAGACAATACAAATATTTAAAATTTCTTAAAATTATTTTAAACAAATAATTATTATTTTTATAGGAATAAATTGATTATAGGAAACAAGGAACCTTTTTACAATAAGTAAGTTTTGATTTATTATTTATTTTATAAATCAATATAATACTTTTGACATAGGATAACATCACACTATCACCATGGACTTTAACCATCTTCAAATAATTAGTTGATAGGTATTATTACAATACCTACTCATCATAATAAAATTTTTAATCAATATTGTAATATTAATTTAAGATACTTTTATATTTATGAATTAATATTCATGTTCAAAATTAAAATACCAGTTCTTCAAAATAATATAGATTTGAATAAATCATATATAAATTTAAAAAACAACATTTATCTATTTTACTCAAACATAAAATCATAAATATAAATTTTATCTGACTCATATACAAAAAGGCAATAATTTTTTTTAATCAAATTAAAAAATTGCATAATATGTTTAATATTTTTATATCAATAAATATTAATAAAGTTGAATAAGAAATTACTATGATTTATTTTTGAAAAGAAAATTTTAAATATTGTAATTAAAACAAATTACATGGAAATCTAAATAACTAATTGGTTGTGGACAAAAAAAAAATTGAGTCATTGAAAAAATTATTGAAAAATTATCAAGATTTCACTCTATTAAGTAAATACCAGCAAGTAACTAAAATAGAAAAATGAACTTAAGTAGAAAAAGAAATTTGAGCTTTTTTAATTAATGAGGCAAATATAAATTTTCAACTAATAAAAAATAAATAATTTAAATTACTATATCTATCAACTTAAATACAATTTCAAAAACCAAAATTTAATATTCAAATTATAGATATAATATTAGATAACTCACCTAAACAATTCAAAATAACCATAACTAAAAAAATAACGATTTGACGAACTAGATATAAGATCTTTTATTTTGATAAAAAAAAAACTACTTAACAAAAACACATCATACCTAATCCTAGAGGCGGACCCAGATGGGAGTTTGAAGGGTCACCTAACCCATAGTATTTTTTCTCAATATTATATGGCCCCTATTTTGATTTTTGACATAAATACAATTTTTTAAACAAATGTGTACAATAATAATTTTTTTAAAATTGTATACAAGCCTTTCTTAAATATTTATAATACTTATATGGTAACTTGGTATATTTTTGTTTCCTTTATGAAAAGTATAATTATAAATATTAGAACATAAAACTAATACTGTTATACTATGTATAGTGGTCTATTTTAACCATAAGTTATGAATAAATTTTCATTTAATTTTTGCGGGCTGATAATCTATTTTTATATACTTGCATTGAATCATTGAGATGATTATTTTTTTTAATATTTCTATTACCATCATATATCAATGTAGTATAGTATATAGTATATTATTATTATATACATAATTTATTGGTACTTGCGTTAAATAAAATGTATGCTCATACCTATTGACACTAAATCATATGTACAGTGTAACTGCAGAAAAACGTTTTAGTATACTTAAGACTTCTTAAGACATACTTTTGCTAGACGATGACTAAACAATACCTATCAGTTTAGCAATATTAAGCATTAAAAGCACCGTAGATTAAACCATTGATTGTAATAAAATAATCACTAAATTTTCTTAAATGAAAAATAAAAAAAAATTGTTTTAGTGCCTACTTATATCATTTTTATTTTTTCTATACTTATTTATTGACTATACTAATTTCTTTTAAAATAATATATACCTATAAGTGACAAAAAAAAAAAAAATGTAAAATTAATAATATTATTTTTTTTTATTTTTGTATCAGATAAGAACAACGTACCTTCTATTTAGTATTTAATAAATAAAAGAATGAAAAAAAAACATGCATAAAAATAATAGTGTATATTTCTAACTACTGAGTCTTTTTGCTATCATTTTATTAAAAACAAAAATGGAAATTATTTATATATAATTAATAAAGCCTGTTTTACAATCGTTTAAAGGATGGGTGTGCCAATAAAATAATTTGAGCTGCCAGTTTCAATTTCATTCGGCGCCACTGGTATACTCCAGCCATACTTAACCTGCGGTCCACAAATTGTTTTTATGTAGCCTAAACAGAACTCAATAAATTGATATAAATATTTGTAAAATGTAAATTTCAAAACAAATATTATAAACTTGAAATATACCAAAACAATCAAAGTGTATTGTACGCGATTGTGATTAGGATGATTATGCTTTTAGTATTATATTAATTATCAAACAAACAATACAATAATTTTAAATCGTTTAGCTACCTTATCCAATGAATTAAAAAAATATATATATTTCAGGATTTAAAAGGTGTAAAGAATTGCATTTTACTTATAGAAAATCCATGGTACTTAGATATAACAAGTACCTATAACACAATTAGCTGCATTAATTGTATCTGATTATTCAAAACTACTTGACGAATATATTGAGTTAAAAAATTAACTACTAGGCAACCATTAATAAAAATAATTTTTGATTTTCATCGTGAATTTAAAAATCTATGTGTAAAAATTTGTTCAAAATGTAAATTTTGGAAAATTCTTATGACTATGACCTATTCTTAGACTTACCGAATATACACAAAAAATTTCATGAAAATCGGTCTATCCGTTTCGGAGGAGTTCAATAACAAACACTGTGACCGGAGAATTTTATATATAACTAATTATTTACTAACTTTGTCGGACTAATATAGGTTAATAAATAGCCGATGACGCTCACAAATAATGTGGCTTTTTATTGATAAAAGAATTTTCAAAATCGGTTTAGTAGATCCAGAGATTATCCCCTACAATCTCACAAACTTTATCTCTTTGTATAGATATCCCATCAAAAATAACACTTTCAAATTTTCCAGAATTTGAGTTTTTTATGTACGTAGGATAGGATGTAATATGCCAGAAATCTTCGCGGTAGTGTACTCAACAATTTCCAAAAGTTTCATGGCGATCGGATGAATAATGTAGGAGTGCATAAAGGACATACAAACAAACTAATGTATATATATAGATTGATTTTGCTACTATAATAATATAGTTATTTACTTTACAGTTAATAAATTATTAATAATACGGTAGGTTGAATTAGTTTTTATCGAAAACATTGTATTTATTATTATATATTATTAACTTTTGAATTGATATCGTCTTTTCATAGGTAGAACTGAATGAATTAATCTAAATATTTTTAAAACGTTCCTCAGCTCCTACGTACTAGGTATGAATATTTAAAATGTAAGATATTTTAAAAGCAGATTACTTACTTATTCGAAATTTAAATTAAGAATCTTAAAATTTTGACCTATATATTTTGATCTCAATTAAACATATTAACGAATTCAAATCAGTTTTCAGAAGTCTTATCCGCTTATCGCATTATTAGTTCCATCGGTAGTGTCGACAAATATTAAAACAAATATTAACTGACCTACAAATGAGTTATGAGTTATGGCTCCTATGAGTATATAATTAACGTGGTAATATTCTTTATCGTTCACGCGCATGACGCCGTGGTGGAGACTTGTACGTATACGCGTGCGGGAGCGCTTCACTATTTATTTAATACTAAAACTTAATACCAACTTTCTAAATTAATGATCACTTACTACGCAAAAATTAACAAGATCCACGTGTACGCACTTAGGAAAATGCCTTTATCGAACTTCTTAAAAATTCTCTATTTGCAATCTACTTAAATCTAAATACTTATTGAATTTTACCAAAAAAAAATTAAATCGTTTTGTAAGAAACCATTATTTTACGAATGAATATCTAATTTCGTAACTTCAAACGTATACATGAAACATATTTGTGGAATAACACCTCATTTTTTTTCATTATTCTCGTGGGGAAATTTTATATTAAAGCCTTATACTGAATTTTTTGATTTTTTTAATTACAGGAATAAATATTAAAATGTTAACGCATTTTTAACAGTAAATTAATTTTTGATTTTTACGAGTTTCGTAAAAAAATGAATTTTAAATGCTAATATAAATATATTATGACTATATTATGTATTTCCAATATTTTTTAATTTGTGTATTGGAACAACTTATTATGTTACGATTTCCAAGGTTTCTTATGTAAAACAAAAATTGAATTGTACATAAATCGAAAAAAACTAAACAAGTTTAAAATTTAAAACGTTTATAAATAGCACAAATAGATCCAAAATATTTTGAAAAATGTTTATGTTTAGTAAATGCAAACATGAATATTCGGTGAAAATTTCCATTGTAATTCATTTTTAAGTTACAATAATACCAAATCAATTTGTCAAAATCTGGTTTTGTGTAAAAATTTCCTGTTTTTCTATATAATTTTTTTTATCCCTTAATGTACTAATATTAGATTCAATTTTTACCTTGAATCACCGTTAAAATTGAAAATCGAATAAGTTTTACTGCTCCAAAAGGTGATGACAGACAAAAAATCACAAATTATTTGAAAAATTAATACATACATTCTACGGTCAGAATCTATTATTCGAAAATTTCATTATGTATATAATAAGTAAATAGCTTAATTTAGTAAAAAAACAGTCTATTCCATTTAATAGAAACAACTGCTTAATCTGGAAAAATATTTAATTACCTATTAAAATAAACCTATAATTGTATTGTAAATATTCATTGATTATGTGGGCCATGAAGCCAGATAATTAGAACATTTTTAGAGTATGCTTATTATATCAATTATGATAAATAATCCGACAATATTCGGTTTATTGAATTCAATTTTTAAATTAATTTATGTTACATACATATCATTATCGTATGCATGTTCAAATATGTTGTACTATTGATCATTTTTTTTAAATGAGATTAAAATAATTAAAAAAATATATGTACTTTTATAAATAAGCAGGTAGTGTATTTCATGTATGTATCTACCTATATCTAAAGTATGTACATATTAATAATAATAATAATAAAAAAAATAATAAATCAGTATGGCTTGGATATTGTAGCAAATGCTTCTTTTTATGGAAGTGTGATAGAAAAATAATTCTTATATATAAATATGTTTTGAATCGTTCTGATTTCAATGAAGTTAACTTTATTTTGTTTTTTCTACAAAATGTGCTTTTTTTTTATTTGGTTCTTTTTTTCTTAATTTTTAAATAATTTTCATGAAAAATTAACATATTTCTATGTATATTATACTTGAACTATATTATTATTACCAAAAATTATAAAACCAGTGAAAAAGCCAGTAATAAATTACATTAGTTGATGTAAAAAGATCTTTTTCTATGTATAAAAATATATTGGCACCCAAAAAATGAGTGCTTATTTATTTATTTTGAGATAAATGCTTTTTTTTTGCTACTTAAAATGCTTTTTTAAGGATTTATTTTGCTATAAAATCTGAGCTCTGTAAATCAATTTTTATACCTATATTTTTTTTTTTATTTTGGAATATTGGGACAACTACTTTATTGGGATAAAAAAAAACACGCAACCGATGTATCCCAATGAAGCGGAATCCACTGTATGTGTACATTTAATTATGCATAAAAAAGCATAATTAATGAAAACTTTATATAAAATTTGGAATGTTTCAAGTTTTTACAGTACCTAATTATTTTTATAATTAAAACAAAATATCAAGTCGTTTTGAAAAATTGATATTTTACGTGTGATATCCGGATATACGTCAATTCACCGTGGTTAAATTCATCGCACGCCAAATGGTCGCGGTCTATTCATCGCACGTCAATTTATTGTGGTCGCTATTAATCGCATGTCAATTTATTAGCAATTTTTATTATTTAAATAATCACAAAAACATTAATCACACTAAATATTGTTTGTCGTTTATACATTATTTACAAAATTTACAATTGCAATTGAACATTTTGAGCTATTCCTTGTAAATAGTCATCGATGGGCCTATTTTCAAAATCATAGCATATTTCCTTCAGACGTTGAGCTTTATCTTAATTTTTTTTTTTTGCTGGTGGACATTCTCTAGCTATATATTGTTCGATTTTTATTTTATTCGTGTTTTTCTCTTTTTTCAATGCTAATATAAATTTCCATATACTTGGGTGACATTGATTTAAAATCGATGTAAAACAATTGTGCCATCCTTCAACAGCATTATTTGTTTTTGATAAATCTTCAGAAACCAACGAATAGCAATTCCAAATCAAAATTTTAAAAGTAGGCGATCGCCTTTTTTGTCGTCTGTCAGTACGTCCTATCCAGGTATCGTAAAAATAATTAAGAATTGGTGATAGTAGTTCGTCATTTTCAATAAAGTATTTGGTGTCCAACAATTTTTCATAAGACTCAATAACCTTACTTTCTGGTACATAAGCTAAACTTGGTAATTTACGAACCTGTAGCGCAAAAGTTACATCATCTATATAAATATATATATATATATATTTTTTTGGAGGCCTACAGTTTGAATTTGTCACAAAATACATTGCGACAAATGAAAGAAACAACCTTTTAGTTTTACTTCAGGAAAGTCAGAAGCTATTGCATTCATTGCATCTTTTTCAAAGTCGACTCTAATTGTCTTAGGACACAATTATTTTTAGTGGTTGAAATTTACGTTTATAGGTGTTTTCTTTGGCAATAAGATATAAACAGACGGTAACACATTAGAATACTGAACAGCGTGAATTGTATAAAATTGATAAAATAATGATGGTGCACTAAAAAATGTGCCATCACAAAACCAATTGTCGCATTGTGTCATAAGATACAATAAACGTGTTGTTGAAAAAATTGAAATTCGTTCAATATTAATACCACTGTCATATTGCAAAAAAAGATTTCCATCTATAGTTTTTGTCATTTTATCAGGTATAATAAAATTTAAGTCGGTCGGGTCGTTGGGCAACTGTAATTTTTGCTTTACGTACACGTTGAATAGTACGTTTAAGTCTATTTATATTAGGTAACTGCCCAGACGATTAAATAGGGATTTGACTAAGTGCTGAATCTATTACCGATTGTGTACTCATATGACTATTATTACTGGCTATATCTTTTAGATTATTAAGTGTTTTTTTTTACCTGAATGTCTGATGAACTTGGAACGTAATTATAGTCAGCGTTTTTTAATATTTTCCCTTCGCTTAGGTGAAGTCGTCAGCGACATTTATTTTTATAATACTGATTACATTTCCATATGAATTTCGTGTCATGTTCTTTTTCTTTAAAAAAATGTAGCCATCGTAGCAAAGCATATCTTTCCCTTTCTCAGTTTTTAGCATTTGAAAAGCCATAATTGAATAATTTTATTATAATAATAAATGAGCATACTCGGTTAAAATGACGATTTGACAGTTGTCATAAAACTGTGGCTAGCATTGGCAGAGATCATTAAAGTTTAAAAATCATAAAAACGAAAACGCATAATAAATTGATGCGCGATTAATTTATAACGCGATAAATTGACGTAATAAAATGACCACGGTGAATTGACGCACGATGCATTTAGCCGCGATGAAATGACGTGATACCTTGATATCCAATTTCTTCGACGTATTAACTTTAGACACTCATAAAAATAAATGTGCAATTATATCATTTCGTATAGAAAATGTATGAAGTGGGTACCTTTTATACATTTTCAAACCTTAGGTATAAATATTAAGCCAGAGTAATTTCATTAGCTCCCAAATATAGGTAGTCAATATTTTAACCTTAATAAATATCTTCGGTCTGGCTCTCAAGAACTTACTATTAAATTAACACCCTACTTTTTTTCAAAAATGTAATAATCAATTTAAAGTTAGACGTTATTTCCTGGAGCAGTTGACGTCAGTCACATTCAAAATAATCGAATAAGTTTAGTATAGTAATACATGGTTTACAGTATCACGTTCGTATACTTTACATAGGTACATCTTGACCCTGTTGTTACTTTAAGAGTTCCTATCTTAATATATCTAATTTTTCTGCACACAATTATTGAATAGGTAAATATAACAGATAGTAAGTACCTACAATAATCTCACAATAGTAAAGAAAAAATAAAAGCTAAACAATAATTAAAAAAATTAAACACTTCATATTTATAAAATAGAATAGAAAGAGCCGAAATATTTTATAAATTATGTAATGTCTATATAGTAAAAAATGGTGTAAATATTTAAAAAAAGGTGGACAAATGGGTGGGTACCTCTTTATTGTATAGTATAGTTATTTAGTGGATCAATGTAATGGATGCATTAAATTTAAATTCAATAATTTATCATTGAATATGAAGAGTGGAGACGGTGTGTCATACTGTCAGCCCAGGATATTGTTTGCCTATTAGCAATAAATTATCAGTGAATATTTAGTTACAGTATGATTTACCAATATGAGGATTTTTATTACATTTTCAAGTCTTAAATATAAAAATTGATCATTTTATATATGTTTACTATCTTAAATATTTTTAAATTTCTATAAAAACAACTTATGAGAAACCTTGTAAAAATTTTAATACTTTTTACCAAATAAATAATTTTTTTTTGACATTTATAGAAAAAAGTTAATATTAATCGAAGACGAACTAATCTTAAAAAAGTTTAACTTTTTGTTAACCAAACAATTATTTTAATAGCAATATTATATTTTAACATTTTTTTTTGTTTTTGCAGATCATTTTAAAAATAACTGAGTATTTTCAATTTTAATTTCCTAAAAGTATCAACTAGATTTTATTTTCTACCAGAAACTTTCATCGGAGTTAATGATCAGAGCATTTTTTCTACTAGTATTTCATTAAGAGGACGTTGTACCCGCCGTATGTATTGTCTCAGTCTTACGCACGCACGACATAGCAAATCTCCGTCCACCATTTTCAATAGTATGTGGTTAGTTTGATATTAGAGTCAATTGACCTATTATAAAACTTATAGGTGAGATTATTATCTAGGGCTCTAAGTAAGCTTTTATTGATATTTTTTAAATAATTTATGATCATTTTAAAATGTATCGTTTCAAAAAGGTCATAATTTATTTAAAAATAATATCTATAAAAGCCTACACGTGGCCATAGATAATAATCTTATCTTTAAATGTTTATAATAGATCAATTCACTCTAATATCAAAATTAACAGCACGCTATTGAAACTGGTGAACGAAATTGTGTTATATCGTACGTGTATGTAAGATGAAGATAACACACGCGGGTACAACGTCCTCTTAATCTTTATGTAATTGAATATAACCTGAAACTTAATGCTCTAATTAAATAAAAAAAGTAATATTCTCATAAATACACCCCAATAAAATAAATAATAATAATATTTAATAATGATATTTGTAAATAAATAAAAAAATTAAAACTAATATTTATAAAATCTTATAGGGTTTCATTGTCCCTTTAAATAAATAATGTAATATTTTTTACTTAAAAATAACATTTAAATGATAAATCTAAGATTATCCCTAAAATAGCTTGAATTTAAAATATCAATATATAATAACAATTAAATTTTTAAATATTAAATTACATTTCAAAATTTGTATAATATTAAAAATATTTCTGATAAAATAAACTGTACATTTTTAAAAATTAAAAAAAATTAAAATTTTTTATAAACCCTGATATTAGGTACTAAAATTATTATTTTTTTACCTAATATTAAATCTTTAAATAAGTAAATTATTTTAATAAACAATTATAATAAATCATATATTAACATTTAGATATTTATTTATATCAAAATCATATTTTTCTAAATACACTTTCCAGTACATTTAATTTGTTATGATTTGTTTAACTTTTAATTAGAATGACTCATACTTAAGATATTTTTTCATGTTAATTAAAAACAATACATTTTCTACTAAATCCAATTTCATTTTAATTTTCACATAAAATTCAAAAATAAAATTTAATATTATCTGATTATTTTTAAGCCACATCTTGAATTTGGAGATTTTATATTTAGCGAATAGACATATTTATCAAGCTAAAACGTTTAAGGGTTCTCGGTACTGCCGCTACTACCGTTTTAGTTCAAACGATTTAAAGTTATAATGAGACTAATGGTCGTTTACATTGTCCAATTTTAATTCTGGTAAAAGATATGAATTTAACAGTAAAATGTCTATAGATTGCACGGGACACTTCGAAAAAATTAATTTAATTTGATTTTGGATTGTAATTGAAAAGTTGAAAATATGGATTTTATCAAATTTTAATCGTTATTAAACATGTAAAGTGTTCCGTACGATCTATAGACATTTTTCAACTGATTTCAAATATTTTTTTCAGAATTAAAATCAGACAACGTTAATTAACTTTAATTTTGTCAAAACATAAGGGAATAGTCGGGAAATTCGTATAGTGAATTTTCTATTGTTATCAACCAATTGACACATGCATGTGTGTACGAAGTGGCACTCGTCATTAAACCACTAATAATAATAATTGATGACTGGGCATAAAGCCCAGGTGATGACGACGTGAATAGAAATAGCCTAATTTTTGCCCCTTAAATACAAGCCACAGGGAGGTCCCTCATAACAGGGTATATTATATGATATATCTAATTCATCAGTGTCGCCATACTACATTTTAAAACGATAACGTCATGATTTCAAAATGTTTTTATATTATTAATTACACTTGTACGGCTAGACTATTATTACGTTTCATTAAAATATTTTTTCTAAAGAAAGTATTTATCCAAAAAATTGGATGACACTAATTTTAAACTACCACTGATTTCACACTACTATTTATAACTATTGGTACTACTGAATTTTTTTGCGTTATTATATCTGTATTGTTTCAAATTAATACATTAAGTACGAAATTTGCATTCAGTTAAACATTGAGCTTATATAATATACATTTTATGTTTTGTTTCGCTGTTAATATCTTATAATAATTTTTAAATTATATTAACCATATTTGTTGTTAGAAAAAGATTTAGGGTCTAAGGTCATTTAGTATCTATTCCGTATTCTGTGTACAATAAAGAAAGATAAGAAATGTTTTGGCATTTATCTAATTATCAAATAGTAATAATTATTAATTCTGGAAGTATGTTTTATTACCAATAAGATAATTTTGTTAGTTGTGTTCTATATTCTTTATGTTAAACACTCATTTGATGGTTTTTAATAAAAATATAATATCAATATGGGAATATTTCACAGTTGTTTCTCCAAACAGCAAGAACCAAAAAATAATTTGGTATGTAATAGTAATAGTGATATTTAAAAATATTGTTTCAATTGAATGTGATCAATTATAACCATAACATTAATATTTATAATTAGGTATTTAATTATTATTCTTATTTTATAATCAGCGAGCATTTTGTACATTCTGTCATAATCGATTTCGAGGATTAGGACGGCAAGGATTCAGATGTATTCAATGCAAACTGCTTTCAAACAAAAAATTTCAGAAACTTGGTGAAAATACTTCTACTAATGATTCTGTAGATAGTGATGACACTGATGGAACCTCTCAAACATCTCTAAGTAATTAATATAAAAATATATATTATTGAAATTTTTATGTATGTTTAATAAATGTGGTGTTTATATTTAGGTACACTTTGCTCTGACACTGCTTTACCAGATTTAAAAGATTATTCTGATCAAAATGATATCATTGATCAACCACCAGATTCTGTGGCCATTGAACATACACAAGCTAAAAGTAATATTTCAAAAATAACGTTGTTATAGTTATATAATTTAATGTTTAATTATATTTATAGGAAGTGATGAGGAAGTTAAAGTTTTGCATCAATATTCTATTACCGACTTTGAACTTATTAAGATTATTGGTCGTGGTAGTTATGCCAAGGTATTAATGGTTGAACTAAAAAAAAACAAACGCATCTATGCTATGAAAGTCATAAAAAAAGAACTTGTCACAAATGATGAAGTAATTAAAATATTTTAATTATCAATAGTTATAAATCATAGTTTATGGTTATGTTAAATAAAAAAGAAAAAAGTATATTTATTTACCATTAACCATTGAAACATTTTGTAATTCTGTATAATAAAAGTACTTATTTTTTGATATTGATTTTAAAATGCTAATGTTTTTTAAAATTTACACAATCTATAAGTTATCGTATTATGTTTGATTTTCAAATAACAGCTAATTATCTAAATTGGTGGTCTGGTAAAATTATGAACAAACTTTTTTTAATAGTTTATCTATTAACTATTATAAAATATTTTTCTGTGCTTAATTCCATTTAAACATTTTAAATAATAACATAATTATAAATTTAAACCATTTTTATTTAAACTAATCTCTAATTGAAGAAAATAATAATTTATCAATAATAATTTAAATAAAAAAAAAAATAATAATTTTAAAATTAAAATATACACTATCCTTAGTCTAATTTTTACGTTTGTTATTAGTATATATTTTATATAAAAAATTAGAAGGTATGATTATAATATCATTTATATATTACTGGATAATTATAGATAATACATATAAAATATTTGATACATATATTTTACATTTTAGAATACTAATTGGGTACAAACAGAAAAACATGTTTTTGAAACTGTCTCTAACTATCCATTTTTGGTCAATCTTTATTCTTGCTTCCAAACAGCCAGCCGATTATTCTTTGTAATGGAGTTTGTTAGTGGAGGCGACTTAATGTTTCTTATGCAAAGACAAAGACGACTATCTGAAGAACATGCAAGATTTTATGTAGCAGAAATTAGTTTAGCTTTAAACTTTTTGCACACTAAAGGTATTTTTAATTGTTTCTTGTTAATTTAATTATATTTTATATAAATCCATTGCAATCTTTGATACCGTCATTATATGATTAATATTTTAATTCATCTCAATTTTATAATGAAAAACTTTTTTTTTGTACAAATTTATAGTATTATTTGTTGAAAGACCCAATAATTAAATAAAATTTATATCGCTTAATTTTTAAGTTAACAAATTTTTTCTAAATGCTTCAACCTTTCAATACTGAAAGTGGTTTCTGTTAGAAAATTGGACTTGTTTTTACAAATTTGAAAAACTCTTTCATTTTAACTTTTCTTTCTAAATAACCAGAGAAAACTAAAGAAATTATTAAAAATGGTAATATTTAAACAACATAGTGTTAACAAAAACCATTTTGTTTGTTGTTTTATTAAAAAATAAATAACTTTTGATGCTTAAAATTATCACCAAATATTTATATTAGCATTTTCTAGATAGGATATAATTTACAAAAATTTCAATTTATGTAGATAAAATTTATTTAGAGTATCTATAATGCGATAATTATTATGTTATGTCAAAAAATATCAACTATAGAGACTTGAAACTTTTCACTATACTATTGTGGATGTCATTAGAGTCAAAATTCTAGGATTGCACAAAAAAATTATTTACAAAAAAATTGCCTTCTATTTGACAAAATATTGCTTTATTTATAAACATATTCATTATTAGTTGACTTATTCTATTAGTTAATTATCTCAATTTACTAATAGATATTTATTGTTTGATTATGAAAAAATATTTTGAATTAATTCAGCTGTTTAATTATATTAATTAATTAATAAGTTCATTTTTTATTTTTATATTGGCATATTTCAGGTATAATATATCGAGATTTAAAACTGGAAAATATACTACTTGATCATGAAGGTCATATAAAATTGACTGATTATGGGATGTGTAAACAGGGAATATGGCCTGGAGATACAACTTCTTCATTTTGCGGTACTCCAAATTACATTGCTCCAGAAGTTTTAAGAGAAGAAGATTATGGATTAAGGTATACATTTTTTTAAACTAAATTTAATATAGACATGGTTATAAATAATTTTTGATTTGTTGTTGTTGTTGAATGGAAAACATATGATGTAACTTATATTAGTTATATTAAATTTAATTAAAAAAGCTCAATTTATTTTGTTTTTCAGTGTAGATTGGTGGGCTTTGGGAATTATTTTGTATGAAATGTTGATTGGTAAAGGTCCATTTGATATTGCTGAAGCACCAAATAATACTGAGGAATATTTATTTGAAGGTAATAACATAAACAATGGTTATTTTAAAACAGTTTTTTCATTATTTAACATTTTATTTTTTAGTTATTTTGGAAAAACCAATTTCTTTTCCAAGATCACTTTCTGTAGAAGCAGCTATGGTTTTGAAAGGATTTTTAAATAAAAATCCTGTTGACCGTTTGGGTTGTAATCAATGCACTGGCTTCTATGATGTTAAAACTCACCCATTCTTCAAATCTATTAATTGGGAAATGGTAAATCATCATAATATATAATTGTTTATTTTAAATCATAAATATTACTATAGTCTAAAATATTTTTAAAATGCAATTAAATAATTTATATGATTTTAGTTAGAACAAAAGCAAGTTAGCCCTCTTTATAAACCCCAATTAAATTCTGATCGTGACCTTGCCAATTTCCCATCAGAATTTACGGACGAAATTGTAAATTTTACACCTGATGATCCGTAAGTAGATTTAACAATTGTATTTATTGAAAAATTACTTAAAAAGTAAAGAAAATAATACTTTGATTCAAATAACAATCATTATTAATTATTAACATATAGTGATAATTTACAAACTAGAAAGTTAGAAATATTATGTTAAATTAAGTTACATCAGCGTCTCCACTCCACATAATTGTGAGAGAAGAGCAAAGAAAAAGAGTGTATTATGTAAAAGATTACATTTTCTTATGAGTTATGAGTAGGGCTGGGATTTTAATGCAATTTGCATTGATTTCTTAACCTAGATACGCGTTGCTCATTTTATAACATGAGTTTTGTGCATTTTCAAATCAGAATAAAAATTTTTTTTTTTTTTTACATTTTTTAACAATTTTTAATTTTTACGTAATTTTATTCATTTTTTAAAATTATTCTAGAAGTTTTGGGGTTTAACACCAAAATCTGGGTTTTTTAAAATTTTATTTTGGATTTTTGCTGAAAATGATAACTTTATAACATAACGATAACAAGGATTTTATCTAACCGTATAACATCAAAATCGAAATTACATGTGACAAAGGAAAATAAATAAAAATAATTGTTTTTTTAAATTATAAATTCATATAGAAGATGGGATATTGTGCCATCTTGCAAAACTTTTTATTAAATTTAAACAAAAAATATTTGTTACTTTAAAACTAAAAATTGAAGTGCATTTTATAGGCGCATTATTTTAAAGTTTTAGGGCATAAAAGCAATTTTATTATAGTATTTTCTGGTTTTTTTTAAGTCATCAAATTCTCAGCTTTAGTTATAAATAATATTAATAGATTTTGTCAAATATTAAATTTGTATTTATTTTTGTACAAATAACTTTTATATTTTATATTTATTTTCACTAAAAATTGTTATTGTCACACTTGGAACACTACTAAGTAATTTTTATATTTTCCTATATTTAAAAAAATCTAATCTATATACCAAAATAGGTAACGATCAGTATATTTTTATTATCTTATAAAAATATGTTATAATTTATAACTTTAAAAGTATATATTCTTTATATATTAATATAACACAAATTAGTTGATCATTAATTTTGGAAAACTTAAATTGTTATTTTTTTTTCACATTTATACAACTACAAATATCTAAACTAAATAAGCAACAACTAATGCTGGATATTAATAAATTATAAATTAAAACATTTCATTAAGTAACTCATTTTAGGAATATACTTTTAAATTAATATGTTACTTTTATAATGTATATTACGCTTTAACTTCAATTTAATATTTTAAACAGGAGTATTAAAATTAAGTAATTTGTTATATTATGATCCATTCGTTTATAATTTTATTTGAATAATACATTTTTATATTTTTCTGTGATATTGCTGGGTATGAAGAGGCTGCTTTCACATTAGTGACTTTGGAGAAGTATTAGATACGAATGAATAATTATAGAAATGTCCAAGACTTTACAGAAAATTCCTAAAATAGTAATAGTCATTACCAGTTTGAGTATGACATAATACATGTCGGTGATCGTTGGTCTTTTTATAGATAGTCGGTATTAAATTAAATATAATACTTGGTAATGATTTACTTATAATTTAATATACATATAATTTTGTAAGCTAAATGTTTATATACCAAATCAGATTTCTTGTAAACTATTAGTGACACCATAGAATCATAGGTCTAAGGTTAAAAAGATTAAAAAGTTTCAAGTCTATTGATATGAAAAGCATTTAATATTTCAGTATCAAAAACTACATTTCTAGGAATATGTAAATTGATTTATATCATAATCATAGACCCATTCCAGTGTTTGATATTAATTAAGAAAATAAAGAATTTAACACAGCTTCAATATAGTTATTATTTTTTAATGATTATCATTTAAATACAATTTAGATAGACAACATCTAATCACATAATATAAATCACTTTTAATTAATTTGATGGTATTGCTCAGTTGTATAAAAAAAATCATTGAATCATAAAAAAACAAATTAAAGATATAAAAGTGTTAATTGAAAAGTTTCAATAGGTCACTAGGTCAGTGAAAACACAAAATTTTACACCTCTGTGAATATTGAGATGTTGTTCAGTGTCATTAAGTAAAACAATATATTAAGTATTTATTTATTTATTATTTTATATAATCAATTATAACCATAAAATAAGAAAATCATCATTGAGTATTGCTGTATAATAAAAATAAGTAAAATTTCTCTTTTTTGCAGTTTTTATGAAAATAATTTAAATGATAAGAATTAATTATTATTTAATAGATTGAATTAAGATTTGCATGATTTTTTAAAGAAAATTGTTCTTTTATAATTCATTAAAAAATGTATCAATAAATATATTTAGAATTATGTATACATAAATGTATATATTTTATGTCATATTTGTTTAGTATTTATATGACTATTTATATACAAATAGTTATAAAATATCCCAAATACCGAAGTACAACATTTTACATAACTTGTTATATAACTAAAAATTACTGAATGTTTTAACTCTAGATGCTCCTTCTTTTATAAGTTATTCCACTTTACCTGCAGTAAAATTGGTCACAGTCAACTGCTTACACGGTGTCCTCTATAAATATTAAAAAATCTTAGATCTACTACACGAGCTTATACCTCCAAGCTTAAAAAAATATCCAAATTAATTTATTTTGTTTGTATTCTATTTATCTTATTGATTAAAAAATTTTATTTTATTTTCTAATTCAATTAATATTAACATTGGTAGGTGGTTAATTTTTTATCTCATAACTTTTAACTCAATAAAGTTATTATGCCTCCTAACAATTACCTAATAGCCTCCGACTCCATGTCTTGCCTACTTGCTCTCAAATCCAGCCCCTTCAACTCCCATCTTTCACCCCTTGTGCTTCACATTAAACAAATTACCCTCATACTTCACCAGTCTTATTACTCCATCCAATTTTTGTGGATCCCAAGCCACATAGGGATCACTGGTAATAAAATCGCCGATAGTCTTGCCAAATCTACATCTAACTTAATTTGTCCCTCTCTTATCCAACTCCCTCATACCGACTTTACTCCTTTTATACGTTACCACATAAAACACCTTTGTGCCTCACAGTGGTCAAATCTTCCAGCAGTATTCGCTGCCAATTATAAATATATTGTGCCTTCAATTCCTCAAAAATCTGGTTCAACAAATTCCATCTATCAAGAAAATCCATCGTACAATTTAACCGCCTACGTTCAGGTCATTCACTTCTACCTGCCCATGTATACAAATTAGATTTAAATGACGCTCCTTTCTGCACCCTACATTTAACAGAAAGTCTTTGTGTTATATCTCATATTCTTTTCGAATGTCCTTCCTTACATTTAAAACGCACTATCTTATTCAACTACCTTAAAGCTTTTAATATCACCTCTAACCTTTTCTCTATTTTTAACTCTACCTCAGAAATAGTCATTACTCAAATCTTAGGTTTTATTCTGGAGGCTGGTTTTAGCATTTAATTTTTGTTCTTTATCTTCTTTTTGTAACTTTATTGTATTATGTAATAGGTTTCGTACATTGTTATTATTTATAATTGTTATTTATCTTTATTGTTAATATTTAGTTGTTTTATCTACTTTGTTATTATCTATAATTGTATACAAAAAGCTATAATAAATAAAAAAAAAAAAGTTATTATGCCTTATATGAAGAGTTATTAAATACAAAAAAAAAAAATGTGCGACCAAGTCGCACAATATAATTAATATGTGTCAATCATTTTACCTGGAAATCAATAAATAGTCCAAGATATTTAATTGAGTTAACTTTTCAATATTTAGATAAATAAAATTATTACAGTTGTTATTTTGATAAAGTGTGTTATGCATGCATAATTTCTTTTGAATATTAGAATTTGTATTGATTTAGATTTTCCCAATTTATTTTCTTCTAATCCTTATTTAAAATATTATTTTCAATATTTTTACGCACATTTATAAAAAAGTTATTAATTCATTTGAAATATTAATGTTGTCATTTAAAATTGTTTTATTACTTTGTTTAATTTTATCTATGATTAGTTTATTTGTATTTGACTTGCCAGCTATTTTGTTGATCATTTTCCACATTTGCTTAGGGTTGCTTTGATATTTACATAGTAAATTTTGATATTACATATTTTACTTCTTTGATTAAAGTATTCATTATATCAGAGTATTGACGATATTTACGCTTTAATTTAACATCAAATGGACATTTATTTGATAATTTAAATAATTTTTGTTTATTTGCAATCAAAGTCACCAATCCCCTTGTTATCGAGTCTTTAATTTTTTTGTGTTTTTTATATAAGTGTTTATTAATTAATGTATGATGAATTATTAATATTTTCCTCCATTTTTGATAAAAAGTTTTGGAAAGAAATATCTACATTATTAGGATCAAATATTTTAACCTAGTGTTCAGTATCAATGAATTTAGTTAGTTTATTTGTATTAATTTTATAATGAACGTCTTTTAGTTGATTGTTTTTAGTTACATAGTGATCTGTAATTTTGCAATTTAGAATAAAAGTTTGTGTATTAAAAATATCAATATTTCGAATAAATATATGATCAATACAAGATTTAGTATTATTGGTCACCCGAGTAAACTCATTAATACAGGAGACCAATTTTTGATTGATATTGTATTAAGATAATCGTTAGATGTATTTTGATCATCAATATTAATATTAATATAATTAAGTATTATATAATATTAATTATTGTTAAGTTGTTCTAGATAATTATTTAGACTATTAAAAAAACCATCAATATTAATGCTAGACGATTTATATAAACCCATTACAATCGGCTTATCTTTATAGTCTACACACAATAAAATTGAGTTACAATCAGTTATAATCTTTTTTCTAATATTCTTTATTTTTATGCAATATTTTAGAAAGATAGTCATTCTATCACATTCATTTAATATCCCGAAGTGAATTTATTGTACAATATTCATTTAGCACACTGTTAAAATCAATAATTAATTTAATTTACTTATAATATTTAAATAATAGGCATAAGGTATATTATGGTAAATGACATAATCGACTTGTGCAAATTTTATTGTTCATAATTGTGTTTGTTATTGAATTTTTTAGGCATGCCATGAATCAGATAACATTTGAGGATTTTGAATATGTGAATCCGTTTTTGATGTAGCAAGAGATGAAGTAGTAAGACGAGGAGAATTTCAGGCAACTATGTTTCATTCCATGGATCATTATCATAACAAATCTCACTGTCCCTGTTACTCATCGCTGTGTAGGGGATGGTTCTACTTATCTTGCCTTCCCACCCATCCCCCTTCATTAAAAAAAAAATTTATTTTTTATTAATATTATACAACTTTTATTATAACAATTTAATTATAACTAATTATTATTATTTTTATTTTTTATATTTATACTATATAGGTATATTGTGGTATATTATAGTTTATTATACATTATTTTTTCTTATACCTGTTTATGTAATGATTTATTTGTTAATTTGGATGAGTTATAAATTTATTTAATTAAATTATAAATATCATTCAATATAATACTGACATTTATTTTTTATTTACTTTTGTATACAAAATAAATATATATGGTATATTTAGTATTTATAAAAGTATATATTATATCTAGGTATACAATACCCAGCATGAACTTACTTTATACTTTATACACAATAAAAAAAAAAAAAAAATTATTTTTCATTAATATATAACATTTATTATAACAATTTAATTATAACTTATTATTATTATTATTATTATTATTATTATTATTTTATATTTATACTATTTAACTATATTATGGCGTATTATTCATTTTTATGCAATGATTTATTTGTTAATTTGGATGAGTTATAAATTTATTTAATTAAATTTTAAATATCATTCAAAATAATACTGACATTTATTTTTTATTTACCTTTGTACACAAAATAAATATATATGTTATATTTAGTATTTATAAAAGTATATATTATATCTAGGTATACAATACCCAGTATGAACTTACTTTATACTTTATACATAATAAATTTGTTGCCACATTTAGTTCTTATTTGATATACATGAGGGTATATAGATACAATCATAACCACTTCACCTGTGTTATGGAAGCATGCAATATTCATTTTATAATTTCATTAGTTTTAGAAACAAATTGAGAATCGTCATCTATTTTACATTTAATTAGAGAACTACCCAAAAATATGTGGATTAACTTAATAAAGGTTATTGAAGGCCATAGAGTTTTTTAAACAATCATCAGTCGCTATGTTTTTCAATAAAACAGGACCAATATACAACAAAAATGAATGAAATGTGTTACTTTAACTAGAGATCTATTTTTTAAATCTCTAGTTAAGATTAGAAAATTCATATGGAAATTCAGATTTAAAACAAACATTAATTGGTTAGTTGACTTATTTTGGAAGACACTAAGTGAACATTTAACGGTCCTTTGACCCACATAGTAAGAGTTTTTTCATTATACCAAGAGCTACTAAATGCATGTAATTCAACGAAGAAAGAGGATACAACATTCATACTAAATATTTCTACAATCCTTAAAATAGTAATATATTACTATTACGTTATATACTGATTTAAATCACTATTCACCAATTGTGATTTAAATCAGTTTAATTAGCATTATTATTATGCACTCTTTTGGCTTCTCACTTGGAAATATTACAATAAGAAAAACATAATCGATTCCCTTTATATTCTCCTTCAATTTTATATATTGTGCAAAAATAAAAACCATTATAACCTTTTGTTTTCAAAATGAATGCCTTTGCAGTTGTGTCACACCAAAAAACATCTAATAAAATTTTATAAATACTATTATTAGTCGTTAGACCATTATCAACTAAATGCTTTGCTTCATCCACAAAGTCTTTTATAAATTCATTGCTATCAATTGGCTTTTCAGTACCAAAATATAGTCCAACTAGAAAAATAACATTTAATTTTGACCTCACATCAATTAAAATGGTCTAAAATTGATTGGAATTACTTTTAGAAATAGGCAATCCTGAATACATCAATAATGATAACAAGATTTATTTCTTATGAAAATTGATTAAAAGTTGAAAATTATCGATTAATTCCATTTTTAATTCCAATGTGGTAATACTTGAACGACTCCTCCCTTTTTTTTTTAACAATAATTTAAAATATTCATATATAATTACTAAAAGCATAATAATTTTGCAAGACATAAAATATAAATTGCTTATCTAATTATTGTTTTTATATGTATTAAATCAACTGCAAAAAATTATTCACTCAAAATTTGTTAGTTAGTTATTCACATTTCTGTTTCAGCTTAATGAAAATTTTAAGTTTTAATATAAATAGCAGTAAGCGATTAACTACATTTCGGTATTATAATTTTTATTTAATTGTTGTACCTATGACTTCGTTGTATGTAAAAAATCATAATTAAACAACGTTTGATAATTTGTAATTTAATAATAGGTTTAAACAACGATATTCAAATAAAAAACAAAAAAAAAAAATAGAAAAAAGAATCGATAGATAGTAATTATAGTCAATTTTTTCTTAGAAGTAACCAATTATTACTAGCAAATATAAACAAATATATGGTTATGATATTAATGGCTGTTAAACCTACTTAAAATAAATTATTTAATCTATCTGTATAGTATTATCTAAACCTTCCTTGAATTGTCAAAATATTTCAATATTTTTTTGATTCTATAAGCTTCAGTCATGCAATTAATAATACCACCTCAGGTGATAGGTTTGAAAAAATCAACAAGTATACAGTTGAAATTCCAAGTATATACTTATTTTAGCTTCGACTCTACGCTCATCGGTCGGGCAGCGTAATTTTTAAGTATATATTTTATCTGAAACTATTGACTCGAAAATATCTAGTGACTTGTCGAACCACGGTAGTGATGATAGAAAAAATATCGTGACCAAATATCAAATAGGCACAGGCTTATATATTATATTATATCCGATCATAATCATAATCATTATTTTATTTTATATAACCTGTGGTAGCCAATTATATGTAAAAAATACTATATAAAAATAGTTATAATTTTATAACTTTATAATTTATAATTTCTACTTTTGCTATACTATATCATGTGACTAATGGCAATCATTTATGAACAAAAACAAATTTTCTATTGCCGTCGTGAATCTCAAAATTCTTGTGTGAGCACCTCTTTAAAATGAGAATTTTGAAAAATCATTTATTAGTGCAGCATTACATAGTTGTACGAAGTTACTGTCAAAATATCAAATACCTATATGACTATCATATAAGTTTATATACATTATACTTTACGTTGATCAGTCAGTCAAGGCAGTAAGACACGTTCAATTATATATATAGATAAATATTTTCAATTAAAACACTTAAAAAAAAAATGAAAAATGGATGTATTGGTTTTGAGTTAAAAAATACAATCTGTATAAAAATATAAAAAAAATACATTCATCGCTCTGCTCAGAATCTAAAATTTACAGAAGTTTTATTTTTGTTTGATTATCGTTATTTATATAGTATGAATTTTAAAACAAATCTAGTGTTCTATATAATACTTCTATTCTATAGGACCTAAAGAATAACATAACTGCTGATGTGTCAGGAAAATAATGATAATTTTGTCGTACATAGTTTGAAAAAAGTTTATTTTCAAACACAATTGTTAGCAGGGCTTTGCACTCGAAACATTTATTCGGAATTTTGATGCTGGATGTATTCCGGTATTTAAATACCGGAATAAAAAAATTTGAACAAATGTTTTGGTTTTATTAACTGTTATTATTTTGGTTAATATTGCTTAATGCGGCTTTTTAGTAGTCCAGATAAAACATGGTTTTTTATAAGAGGCTGAGCAATTAAAAATCGAAAACAATTTTTCTTTTTTTAAAGTGAAATATTTGTAGTTATAACCAAATATTAATGCCTAACACGAATACGCAACAGTTTTTTTTATAACAAACTTAGTTTATTAATTTCAAGTAAGTAGTTACAATTTTGTATGAAACTAACAAGAAACTACAAAAAATACATACCTACGAAATTATATATCACATGAAGATTATAAAATATAAAATTATTCAGATTTTGATTAATTCGAGTGTTATAAAAAAATCATTCAGGTTATATATAGGTTTTAGGTGTTTAGTTATTTAAGCATTTTTAGGAGTGTTGTCGGGAGTAGCGAGGCCTTTTATAAAAGGTCCTGATCTTGTCTTTTTAAGGGAAAATATTTAGACAATGGCAATCCTGTTACCAAGGCCTGTGGCCTTTGTGTTAGCCGTAATTGATAATATTAGTTAGAACAGTTACAATATTTACAATTACCGGACTTTCTAGTTTTTCATGATGTAATCGCAGTGTCTACGGTCAAAAATGAAAAGCATAATTTTTTGATCAAAACGCGCTTTTACAAGGAAAAACTGTCACGCTTCAAAAATTGGTCTGATTTCATAATTTGTTAGAAAATGGATGGTTTTTATTAGACTTTGATTCTATATTACGTTACCTACATCAAAAATATTTAAAAAACCTATAACTTATGAAAATGTATATGAATCTTTATGTATCTTTAAGAAATATAATTTTGATTGAAAATTGAAGTCCAATATAAGCCCTTTTAGAAGTTTTTATAGCGTGTGTGCATAGACAAAATTTGGACAGTTGGTTTTTTTGTTTAAAAGGGGGCTGAATTTATAGAAGTTTCACAGATACTCAAAGGCTCCGCTTCCGTACCCCCCTAAACTGTTAAACACATGTTTGTAACTATACTAATAATGAAGTTAGATACGAAATTCTATAAATTAATTTTTTAATTTGACCATTTTTTATTACACTGATTATTGATTAAAGAATGAATATATATATATATATATAAATGAGCAAAATGGGTACTGCTCTGCTGTACATTCGGTGGCATGTGGGTCATAGTAACTGATGTGTTAAAATGTATTAAATTACTGTGTTTATATAATTATTAGATTTTTTTGTTTATAGTATAAAATACTTATGAGAAATCTTGTTTAAATATTTTAATATTTTTATAGAATTATAACTACAAAATAATTTGCAAATTTTCGTGATTTTGTAAAAAATGTTATCAAAAAAATTGTGCTTATGTATATTTAATATTTTTGAACTGCTATTAAAACAACTCACGAGGAACCTTGTATTAAATTTTCAATTTTACGTGTCAATAACGAGCTATAGGAATATTAATTATTATTTTGTTTTTTTTTTAAATTATCAAACAAATTTATACCAGTGACTTAATTACTAATTTTTAA
The DNA here is from genome assembly GCA_014851325.1 of Pentalonia nigronervosa. Taxonomy (NCBI): domain Eukaryota; kingdom Metazoa; phylum Arthropoda; class Insecta; order Hemiptera; family Aphididae; genus Pentalonia; species Pentalonia nigronervosa. The sequence continues at coordinate 5,379 of JACXSJ010002063.1, read as the reverse complement.
TAATACATTTTTTATCATAAATAACATAAACACCTAATGTTCTAAGTATAACAGTGCCAAAAAAATTATAATTGAATAATAATAATGTTATATAGTAGGTACTTATCCATATAGGTTTATTCCAAATATTCGATAGACTTTAAAAAAATATTTTTTCCAAAAATGTTCTACATTTGTATGGTTGTCGTCATCGTTTGTAGTTAAAATAAATTTGTAAATAGTTGATGTTGGAATGTATACAACATTATAAATTATAATTTATAGGTGCCTACATTACTAATTCGATCCTATTCAATATGTAAAACGATTAAAAACCATTTATATTGCATTTAGAGTACCTATTTATTTTAGACTAATAGGTTGATGATCAACTCAGGTATTTAGATGTCATTATAATTGTCATCTGTATGGTATGCACTATCTGCAGTTTAACTTATTAGTTTTAAATTATAATCTAGTACATATTTGTATCATTAACTGATTAACCGTTTACAGGTCTAACATAGCATACTATCATTATGTGGTATTTAGTGTTTTAAATGTAAAATTAGCGTTTACTGGCCACACCCTGCTACAGGGGATTTAGATGACAACAACAACTAGACACACTTTACCTAGGTACCTATATTGTGAAACAACTGTAAGAGCCTTAGAATTTATTCGCACAGTACTCAGCTGTTGAGGCACTCGAATTTGTTAATTTCAAGAAAACTTACCGGTGAGTACCAAATAATTTTTTATAAGCAAATAGTGATAAGTACTTATTTATAGTATATTGATACTTGTCGTCCATCGGGTTAAAAGAACTGCACATATTACAATTTCTATAATTTTTCGTTTTCGTTCTGTGTATTTTAACGTGCAAGTAAATTATGACTTATAAGTGTTATAAATCTTGAATTATTGGAATGACTAACCTTTACGGTCGTACCCACTAAAGCACCTTGCTTGCATCCCGAAAAAAAATGTTTAGGTACACGAATTACGTCCCATTATATATTGGTCTGGTAGTACATTTTTTTTTTTTTTGGTTTTTTGAGGTCCTCTATGACGAATTATTAATTGTATAAGGAGATCCTGCATTGTTCTGATATTATCTCGCGATTTATAATATGTTATTATAAATTACGTCAACGAACATGAATGGATTTTTTTTCCCGAATAATTTAAATCCAGACCGACGTAAAATCTACCATAAATATTTCTTATGAAATCAGATAAAAAAAATTCAGCAAAAATAAATAACAAAGTAAAAAATTGTAAAAAGCTTAAGTATCAAAAAAGTATAAATCTAATTTTTAACTGACATGTAAGATTGATTTATGACTGTATTATTTAAATTATTTGTTAGAACAAATAGATTCGACAAACAAATTTTTAATTGACTTGTGGTTATATTTTTACTATTTATTTATTATTGACCATATTATTGACTACATTACAACCATACATTTGACTAGATTCAGTGTACAATATTTACTTATTGTTACATTATAATTTATTTTTCATTCACAAACAAATTGTTATTTATTATTTATTCAGTTACTAATAACTGTTTTAAGAGCCTCTGTTTAAATTACTCGAATTGCCTATTCAGATCTTTTAGGATACAAATTCATGTATACATTTTTGTGGGACGAAACTCATATATATGTGTTCCCGTTCCCGTCACGGTTTGAGGTTTTATTTTTTTTGGGGATCATTTGCTGGGGACTGCTCAATGTATCACAACATAATATATTATATGCCGGTGTTAGATTTATGATGCTGAGGGGAGCGATGAATGTATTGGTTGTACAATGATGTTTTTTTGCTATATATGATTTTAACTTTTGAAGCAGTAACAATGATTCAAACTTAAACTTTGAGAGTAGTTTCTAGAATCAAATTGAAACAAAATTCCTGCACCTATCTATACTCTTAAACATAATCGAGGAAAAAAATTTGTACTCAAAGTTGCTTTAGTTTTCGACAAAATAGATTAAATTATTTTATTTTTAAAAATTCAAAAATGGATAACCGTAAACATTTGAAATTTATGCTAAATATTTATTTTAGTATTTTCTCTACATAATAAATATTTTTGTACTACTATTTTTAAGCTATTAATAGATTTAAAATTTTTTTTCTATCTATGCAAATGATAAAAAATATAATAAGTTATAAATTATATATTATTGTAAATAATAATTAATTTTTAATAATTTAACTAGAATAGTTTTTGTATACATATATCTACATAGTTCGGATAATACTATTATATGCTATTATATGTTAATTGGGTGCTATAATATTATTATTTATCATTATAATATTGCCATTTCATACCTACCTAATCGTTTTAACATAGTAATATACTAATTTGCTTTACTGCAGGTGTAAAAAATATATCTCTATAGATACCTATAGAGATGGTTGAAAGTCTGTTGAAGCGTTGTGGCATAAACCGCCGGTCGCACGGAATGACGTTGCCGTTACCCATTCATCAGTGGAGACGGGTGGCCAGAAGAGTTTTGGAGAACTCGGTGCGTTTTAATGGCACTGGTCGAGCCCTTGATAGTGATTCTGAGGATCAGAGCCTTGAGTTGATGGTGGCCTCAGCACCGTTAAGCCAGATTCGAGCCAACCCTATGGCCTGGACGTTGTTTCAGAGAGGCTTCGAGGTCGGGTGGCATTTGATGCAGATGACTGCAAGTGGCCTGCAGGAAGACCAAGAACAAGATCCGCGGTTGCAGTTTGAGGCTCCCTGGCTAAACCAGATGTCGGAAGAGTCCATACCATCGGAGGTGATGGAGGTGGAGGTAGAACCGGCAATGGTGTTGGAAGCAGACACATTGACTGAGTTGGTGGAGATGAATTCATCGATGGACATGGAACCTTCAGTGTTGATGGGACTTTCAATTGAGGTGGAAGAGGCTCATGTACCGTCAGCGGGGGAGGTTTCGGCATCAACGGATTACGATTTTCCTTTCGACGACGATGACCTTAATGTACTTTAGAACTACAATCTGTAGCTATTTTATATACGGCAACAATAATAGCCACCTCGCCAACGCTGAATAGTTTATATATAATTATATATAAACTATATATTAATTATATTAACTATATATTTATCTACTTATTCATTATTATTACCTACAATGATTATTTTTTTAAATGTATTGAAATCCGTGCTGCGACAAATGCGCATTTTATTATTTTTCATACATTTTTACTTCGTAAGATGCACTTTTTTCTTTTCCATTATATTCGAGTTGAAGTTTATTTTTTTCATAAACATAAATACATTTAAATTATAATTATTGAGATTTACTTAGAAACATATTTACGGTGGCATAATATACTAACATATAATATTATTATTATTATTTTAATTTAGTTAAAAATAATAGGTTTTTTACAATACACATTATTAGCAATGAAAATATAATGATGGCACTCGAATTATGCGACCTTAAAAAGAATAACAAACATTATATTTTTTTTTTTTAAATCGTTTAACTCATCAAAAATTTAAAACAAGTGATTGAAAGCTATTACTAACGTATGCAATGAAATATTGTCTAATTTGAAATTATCTTTATCAAACAATATAATATGCTTATATGCACATTCAATGTCACTAGGGGAAGAAGAGAATATGTAACTATTGGTTTTGACATTTTATAATATTTCAAAGGTGGAGTATGTTGATTTTTAAAAGGTTACTCGAGTAAATAAATTACGAAAGAACTATTATGAATTAAAACAATGCAATCAAGAGAGGTCACGTACAAAAGTATTATGTGTTTACGTATTGTTGTTTTTCACAGAATAATTTTATTATCCATAGCCGGTAATATTGGTAACAATAATAAATAAACAATAATGAACTTGTTCTTTTTCTCCATATCATAGATTTGTGGTAAATTATTTTCTTATTTATCATTTATGTTAGTCACGAGCTTACGAACACGATTGAGTAAAAAATGACTACTGAAATAAATTTCTTAATATTTGTAATTTTTATAGTTAATTTGGAAAAATTCAGTACGCAGAAGGGGGCGGGGTGCTGCCCTACCCTACCCCCTGTGTGCAAGCCTATGTAGCGTATCAATCACATATTCACAAAACTTATTAAATAATATACGAATATCATATACTAATTAACACAGTTTAACACGAACAGCATTCACGCAAACACACTCGCAATTTATTTTTTATATGAGTTTAAAACTATAATGTTGACAAAATTTATTAAAATTGCGAATATTTGAAAATTATTTTGTAGTTAAAAATGTATAAAAAACTTTCTTTTGATATGTACAATTTGAAAATTTAATATAAGATACTGATACGTTTTTATACCTTAAATAAAAAAAATAAACCATAATATAAAATAACTATTTCTACTTAAACGGTTTTTGATATTTTATTTTTCATCAAATGTGAATAACCGTAGATTATTGAAATTTATACTATATTTTCACTAAATATTTATTTAATAATTTTCTATAAATAGTATTAAAATATAGATTTGGTATTAAAATATTTTACTTTTTTTAGCTTTTTATATAGCCATGATAAATGATATTTTTTTTTTAAATTGTTGACTCATTTAAAAAGGTTAAATTTTTAATAATATGTATTTTTAGTTCCTTTTGAGTTTTTATAATATAGCTATTTTAAAATTTTAATAATACATGGGATCGGTATATTTTTTTAAATTTAATATTCAAATTTTGACAAAATAAAAAACATTTGCAAATTGTTCGTAAATGGTTAAAAATTTGTTAATGTAACACTTTTATAATTCAGTTTTAAAGTTGTAAGTATATGACGTTACGAGCAAAGTAAGAAGTAAGGCAAGGTGCATAGTGCCTGATTTTTGAGGGTAAAGTAAGAAAAAGTTTGTGTTGTCCTTGTACTATGTAGATACCGTGCTCAAATGTAATTGGGCACTGCGGATAAAATATTGAAAATATCTTACTGCAGGGTATTTCAAAAAATATAAAAAAAATCTTAAAAATAGACGCCTCAAATATTAGCTATTAATAGTTTTAAAATGTATTATCCGTTGAATCATTATTAGGTAACTACTATTGAACAACTTATTTTTTCATTTAAACGTGGTTCGAATACTGGGGCGTATACAAGGGGGGATGTGGGGGTGTGATCCCCCCCATGGGCCATAAGCTTTTTATAAAATGTGTTCTTAGTATAAGGGCGCTGCAAGAAAACATAAAAGAAATGCATAGATTTTTTTGGAAGTTGAATAATAAGTTATTATGCTATAATAACGATGCGCGATGCCCGCGCGTCTATGCGGATAATAATAGATTTTCCTACATTACAAAAAGTTTTAAGAAAATAAGAATATAAATATAATAATATTAT